>JAUMHE010000043.1:21470545-21492791 GCA_032359235.1 Enteromius mattozi | reverse complement strand
CCTGTTTGAGGGCCAAGACTTGGTCTTAGGGGTCAGGTTATAATTGGGTGAAGGTCAGATTTAGGGTGAGGAGCTTTGCATTATGTCAATGAATATCCTCACAAAGATAGCTGTACAGAGCTGTGTGTGTGTGCGTGACATTTTATAATAACTGAAGCAACTCTGTATTATTTGTAACAAATGATGATATAAGGAGTTCTTGACCTGTTTTATATATTGATTCAGTTGTAGTGAGTTAATGGCTGTGAAACAATAAAAGTGTTTGTATTTCCATCATTAGGCTCCAGTGTCTTATAAAGCAGGATCATGAAAACATCTTTTATACTTGTGTACAGTAACTTATACTGTTTATATGTTAAATTAATAATAATAATGATAGTAAAGCATATAACATGAATATAGTTCAATTCGGTGACAACAGGTATGTGGAAAAACCACGCAACACTTTACTCAGTGTGTGTGTGTGAGACACTAGTAAATTCAAACACACATATTTCGAAAGCATTTAAATACGTCTAATACGCATACAAACACGTTCTTGGTACAGTAAAAGATCACAGTGACTTCACACATGCCTGACGAATACATTCCGTGTTTACATCACGCCGCCCGAGTTTCGCGCACTGCATGACGGGCAATGTAGTTCCGTGAGCCGCCGCAACACTGCTTCTTGAAAGCAAGCGCTGTGTTTGTGGACTACATTTCCCACAAGTCTTCGCGCGACGAGTATTCCCGGCGCTCGCGACTCCCGGCGGTTAATGTAGTTCTTTGCGCGGCTCGCGCCGTGCGCCGACAGGACCCACTAACTTCATTACCCAGCGTTCCGCGCGCCGGTGGTAAACAGAGCTGTCAAACGACATCGACGCCATTTCGACAAGAGCCTTAAAATGGCAGTATAATGCAAAGCGGGGAGCGCTCCTCACTCAATAAGAAGCGACGCGCGCTTCTCACGCCCGCGAACACAGACGTGCTTTAACGGACACGTGAAGACGCCCCGCGGCGACGCGATGGATATCAGCACCGCGGTGTTTAACGCGGCGAGGGACGGCAAACTCAAACTCATCCAGAAGTTGCTGAGCAACAAAAGTCCGGAGGAGCTGGAGGCGCTGGCGGAGGAGAAGACGCAGGGAGGCACGCCGCTGCTGATCGCGTCGCGCTACGGACACCTGGAGGTGGTGGAGTACCTGCTGGAGCACTGCAAGGCCAGCGTGGAGCTCGGCGGATCTGTCAACTTCGACGGCGAGACGATCGAGGGCGCTCCGCCGCTGTGGGCCGCCTCCGCCGCGGGGCACCTGCCTGTAGTGAAGACGCTCCTGAAGCACGGAGCCTCTGTGAACAACACCACCCTGACCAACTCCACCCCGCTGCGCGCCGCCTGCTTCGACGGACACCTGGAGATCGTGCGCTACCTGGTGGAGCACCGCGCCGACATGGAGGTGGCCAACCGACACGGGCACACCTGTCTGATGATCTCCTGCTACAAGGGCCACAAGGAGATCGCCCGGTTCTTGCTGGAGCGCGGGGCCGACGTCAACCGCCGCAGCGTGAAGGGCAACACGGCTCTGCACGACTGCGCCGAGTCCGGCAGCCTGGAGATCATGAAGATGCTGCTGAAGTGTAGCGCACGGATGGAGCGGGACGGCTACGGCATGACCCCGCTGCTAGCCGCTAGTGTGACCGGACACACCAACATCGTGGAGTACCTGGTGCACCAGCCCCGCTCCGGGCGCGAGGAGCGCATCGATGCCCTGGAGCTGCTGGGGGCCACCTTCGTGGACAAGAAGCGCGACCTGCTGGGGGCCATGCGCTACTGGCGGAGGGCCATGGAGCTGCGGCAGGCGGGCGACAAGACCCTGGGCAAACCGGCCCCGGGGCCGCCGGTGCCAGCGTACGACTGCGCCCGTGAGGCTGCGACGGCAGAGGAGCTGGAGGCGCTGATCACCGACCCGGACGAGATGCGCATGCAGGCGCTGCTGATCCGAGAACGCATCCTCGGGCCCTCGCACCCCGACACCTCCTACTACATCCGCTACCGAGGGGCCGTCTACGCAGACTCGGGTAACTTCGAGCGCTGCATCCGGCTCTGGAAGTACGCCCTGGACATGCAGCAGAGCAACCTGGACCCGCTCAGCCCCATGACGGCCAGCAGCTTCCTGTCCTTCGCCGAGCTCTTCTCCTTCGTGCTGCAGGACCGAGCCAAGGGCCGGGTCGCTCGGGTCACCTTCCAGGTAGGGCGACTGCTCGCCGTCTGCAGCGATGCCTGATAGGAAATGTACAACAAGGGTGTATTCACATCTGTCTAGTTTGGTTCTGGTGCAGACCAATCAACTGTTCCCAGACCCAGCTGAAGAGAGACCTCTGGTACGGTTGAATGGATGAGCACACACACACACACACAGTGTTGTTTATAATTTCTGGTTCACTTCCATAAAGGGCAGTGTGAAACAAACAAAACAAACAAAAAATCAGCATTGTATTAGTTCAGACCAACGTTCTTTCCTGGTGTGAGTACACCCCATGTATCGTACAAGCAGCTCTAAAGGATCATACATGAGTCACAATACAGCTGTTCATCTCACACCTGTCCTGCAGACCCCAGCCACCACACATTTTATAACTCGCCCTTACAGGCCACACCCAGATCAAGCCTTGCAGACTCAACTAATGAGCTAATTAGTCGAATCAGGTGTGTTAAATAAGACAGACATGCAAAATATGCAAAGGTTGGGGGTCACTAGGACAGGATTGAGAAACATTGATCTAGATAAATGATTACAATGCTTTAAGAGCTTAAAAACTTTCTGAATTTGGAGATCAGGGTAAATTTAACTTTGTCTTTTAGGAAACATGTAGTCTAAGTAGCTTCTGAAGGGCAGTGCTGAATGAAAAAAATATGATATTTAGTCAGAATTAGAAAAATATTCATTCTGTTCAAAAGTTTTCACGCTCTTAAAGGGTTAGTTCACCCAAAAATGAAAATTCTGTCATTAATTACTCACCCTCATGTCGTTACAAACCAGTAAGACCTTTGTTCATCTTCAGAACACCGATGAAGATATTTCTGATGATATCAGAGAGCTATCTGACCCTCCATAGACAGCAACACAACTGAAATGATCCCAGATCCAGAAACATAGTAAAAACATGGTAAAACAGTCCATGTGATAATAGGAGAATAATTAAAAAATTAACATGGGTTTGGAACGACACGCGGGTGAGTAATTAATGACAGAATTTTCATTTTTGGGTGAACTAACTCTTTCTTCTGAAGCGTCTGATCTTCTGTAATAGTTGTGTATGAGTCCCTCAGTATAAAAAGATGGACCTCAAAATCATACAGTCATTGTTGGAAAGGATTAAAAACCCTTATATTCTATCATATTCTCTACATGTACACTTTTTTAAATAAGATATATCTTATTCAGGTCAGTACTAAATAAAACACAACATGGATTTTGCATAACCCCACTTATTTTGCCAAATATTTTACATTTTGCAGATTTTGTATGTAAGCTTTTGACTTGAACTGTATATAATACACACTCTTAAAAGTAAAGGTGCTTCACAGCAATGCTGTAGAGGTTCACAAACCTGTCCTGAGGGCCGCAGCCACCACACGTGATGTATGTGTCTCTCAGAGGCGTACTCTTCTTTCAGACTCTTCTAATGAGCTGACGAGTTCAATCAGGGAGATGCTGTGGTCCCCAGGACAGGTTTGAGAACCACTGCCGTAGAAGTCCATCCTTTCATTTTGTGAATCAGAAAGGTTCTCCTGGTGAAGCACCTCTGTGTTTAAGAGTGGTCTTGTGGTGTTCCCAGGATCTGATGGGCGTTCTGGGGAAGAGCGTGCGGGAGGTGGAGCGAGCCGTGGCGCAGCGGGACAGTCCTCCGGAGACGCCTCAGTTCACCAAAGCGCTCTGCATCATCCTGCACCTGCTGTTCCTGCTGGAGAAGCTGGAGGGCGCTCCGGAGCAGGAGCACCAGAAGAGGCAGACCGTGTACCGGCTCCTGAAGCTGAACCCGCGGGCCCGGAGCGGCTTCTCTCCGCTGCACATGGCCGTGGACAAGGACACGACGTCTGTGGGCCGTTACCCGGTGGGGCGGTTCCCATCTCTGTCGGTGGCCAGTCTGCTGCTGGAGTGTGGAGCAGACGTGGACTCGCGTGACTCTGAGAACAACACGCCGCTGCACATCGCTGCCGCTAACGGCTGCCCCGACATCATGGCGGCGCTGATCCGGGCCGGGGCGCACTTTGACGCCACCAACGCACGGCGCAAGACGGCCTACGAGCTTCTGGACGAGCAGAGCAGCGGGCGACATGCACTACACCCGCTCAGCTACGTCACCCTGCAGTGCCTCGCGGCCCGCGCCATCGAGAGCCACAGACTGCCCTATAAAGGGCTGATCTCGGAGGAGATGGAGGCCTTCATCGAGCTGCACTGATCCCAGCAATACACCCAGTAATGAACATCTGTGAGGCGCGGGTGATCTTCCAGGAAACTTGCCTCTTTCTGTTCTCGTCTTTGCCTGCCAGGGTTTGTTTCAGGGCGTCACAAACTGCTTTTCGATCGCATGATCAGAGCATTAATGCAAAATTGAAATGCAAGCATTTTCTATCAGACTCTAAGCGTCTCTCTTTAGTGTGGTAAGATGGTGTGTACTGGGTTTTTCTCAGTGATGATCCCGAAGGACTCTGGAGCCTGTGGTGCCAAATGCTAGCCTTACACGGTTGTCTTTTCTAACAGCTTTGAATGTGTGCGGCTGTGATTTTAATGTGTTTTTACTGAATTTCCTTCCTCTGGGGATGGACTGTAATATATATAGAACTCTGCACTTTATCCCCTCTGTAAGAGAACAGCTATTTTTGAATCGCTGACGTTACATTGATATCTATGCAGTTTATTAACAGCGGTGGATTTGGAGTGACAGATTTGGCAACCCAGGTTGTTTTTGTGTTTTCTTTTACTTTACAGGGTTACACGGAAAGCTTCTTATGCATCGTAGTCTTATTCTAAATGCCTGTGAGTTTTTATTCTTGGTGAAGTGATTTATTTGTCTGTTGTCCGGTCTGTCATTGTGAATGCCACCCTGAGAAAGCACTTTGGAAACATTAACACTTTGTTTAACCTCGAAAACCAGAGACGTCTCTCAGAAGCTACAAGTGATTTGGTTAATTTAAGACAATTTACTACAAGACAAAAATGTGTATGGTGATGCCTGAATAAAATTCAAGTGTCCCATCTGTCCGTCTGATGTCTGGTGGTTTCAGGAGCGACTGAAGTAGATCTGAATCCATCTGTTGGACTCCATAAAGATCCTTTCAGGTCAGACGATCGCAGCACAACCAAACGCCATCATCAAATATGGTTTATATCTTAGTTTCTGCGTGCTGCCAGAACAGAGATTTCTGTAAATATCTTCATTTGAGTTGATGCTGTTATGTATATTCATCTCACAGATCATGAGCAGGTCATGTTTCACCCCAAAGCCCAAGAAACCGTAAAGAACATGGAATTTAAGAATTATTTCTGTTGTTGTAACTCATTAATCAGTCCCCTCCTAGATTACAGAAACTAGAGCAACAATACAAAGAAATTAAATGTACTCATTCAATCATAATTACGTCATGCTAGCATTTAATGTGCTTTTAATTCTGATTAAATATAATTCTGTTAGTATTATCCAGCAGGAGGATTTTATGACTGAATCGCAGTAAAAAGACATACTCTTTTAATTTAAGCTGAAATCGAAGAACTTTAAAGCAATGATATCGAGGTGAAATATGAAATGTGACATTTCTTTCTCAGGCGCAGCTTTGGAAGCTGATTCTAGCTCCTCTGGAAGCTCTCGGGATCAAAGGTTAGTGTTTGTTTGGACGCGCTGCAGGAATCTTGTCAGTTCGGTGAAAACTGAAGTAATTCGACAGCTGTTGAATAAGCTTTTAATGGCTCGTCTGAGGCTGATGTGTGTTTGTATTCTGCTCTTGTTTTTCTGACAGAATCGTGTCACATTTACACACATGCAGCTGTTTAATCGTCCATCAGTGCCGTTAACTTGATCCAGATTATAAATCTCTACCCTTTATCTACAAAAACCCAGTCTTGGTTCTGTGTGTTTCCCCTCAGTCTTGCAGAGCTCGCTCTTGTTTGTTCAGAGTCTCATGTGCAAGAGAAACCTGATCTTCAGGAGAGCAGATATAAATAGCGTGTCATGATCATCTGTGTGTGGGATCTCCTGAGAGCCGTGGCCTGTGTTTCCTTCACTATTTTAGGGTCCTGTGCGTGTAATCGAACCCTCGGCTCCAGGGTCAGTCATCCTGAAGGTCTGGAGCCGCTCGTCCACTGCAGGGTCATTACATCGAGTCCCATCAGAACTGATGCATGCTCATGGCTTTATTGACATGCATTCAAACGCTCTTTATGGGTTTGTGTCATTTCTATATGTGCTGTCCAACACACACTAAGATGCTGGAAGAACCTGATATAAAACTCTGAGATGGATAGATTTAGACTAGGTTTATTCATTTTGCAGATGCTTCTATCCAAAGCGACTTTAAAGCAGAAATACATCAAGAGATTCATCCTAAAGAAGCAAACACACAACGCGTTTGTAACACAAGCATTATTAATTAGATAAGTACAAGTTAGACAGGGGAAGATTAAAGAAAAGAGAAAAAGTTATTTTTTTTTTTAGGATGAAGTCAGTAGCATATGCTGCATTTAAAACAGTTTTCATTTACAGTATTCATTAGAAAGGTAAAACCCCTTCAGTCAGTATTTGTGAGATGCAGCTCTAGTAAGAGTCTGAGTGATTCTCTGCTGTTTCTGATTCTTGTTTTGCAGAAGATCAGTCTCAGATCACAGATGAACATCAGATGATGTAGCTGCGGTCGGCTCTGAAAGCTGAAAGGTGGGATGTTCTTCATGTGCTGTGAAAAAGACTTTTTAAAGTAAAATAAAAATCATTGGAGTACAATAAAATACAATTTCAATCTTTACTTTAAAAAAAAGCCCAATTTAGTTCAATGTATTGCTTGCCGTTTCTTTGTCATTGTGAAATGTGCTATTTCTACTATCAAAAAAACCCAAAAACAACAAAATTAAGTAAATTCTAATTTAATTTTAATGCTGCAACACACACAAGACCTGCGTTTATAAATGCTCACAATTAATCTTTGACTATATATGTGATCTGTAGCCCAGGTGGTTGGTTAGGGACAGTGGTGGAGGTTAGTACTCATTAACTCCTCACGTTACTGTAATTAAGTAGTTTTTTCCCATACTTGTACTTTTTTGAGTATATTTTTAAAGCTGTACTTTTACTCGGACTATGATTAAAAGTAACAAAATGGATTATTTAACTAAATTTGGACTTAAGTACATTACCGAGTACATTTTGAATTGATATCCAAAGCTTTGATGCATTTCAGCAGCCAATAAAGATATCCAATCGTAAACGGACCAATAAAAGCAGTGATATCTAAACCAGGAAAAGCTGACGCTCAGTGTTGTCAGATCTCTGGACAATCAATAATGGAAAGAATCCCATGATGTTTGATCATTTCAGTATTGTGTGAAACTTCAGATGTTGGTCGTTTTAATCATAGCCTTCTATACTAATGGATGTAGCTGTGGATCCTACCTCTACTGTGCCCTGCTTTTAACACAGCACTAACTTAAACAGAACTGTGTCTGTGTCTGTGGAGATTCACGCAGGTGTTACAATACAGTCCTGTAATGGCTGAAAACTGGCTGTGAGTCTCAAACAGACCTAAAACACAATACACAGAATGAGCAAATGTTTAAGAGGGATGTCTATAATGGTAATTGATCAAACTTTATATATATATATATATATAATAAAAGCCTTTATGAAAATCTGTTCATCATATAAAGCGAACATGTCTTTTTAGAGGATTTGGATTAAACCACTCAAAGCTTCAAATAATGATTGCCTTAAAAAAAAAAACTGGATGGACGACAAATATTGAGATATTAAAATAGCTATATGTCAGTATACATTATGTGGTAGTTTTGCCAATGGTATTGAACATGATTAAGCTCATCATGAAATCAAAAATGACCTTATACTTACTTTTATTAGTGCACATTACTAGTCTTGTGGTGAACAGTTAAACCGTGCAAGTCAATGCAATATGTCATAATCGTTCATTTAAAACCTGCAACTTCGCTGTCTGGTCATCTGGTATTTCAGTATAAAGATTAGAATTTTTCAGTGTTGTGGGTGTATAGTTTGGTGTTTTCTTGGAGTGTCTGGCAAAGTGTTATGACCCAGAAGTGGTGAGGGGTGATGTCAGATGTAACAAGCAGATACTACTAACTAACCACTACTAGTAGATACCACTACTATCCAGCCGTGCACTAAAACATAAGTCTGTAAGGTTTTTAGAGCTTTATATATGAAAACCTTTTTTATGGTCACTATTGTGACAGATGGGATTAAATGGGTTAAATATCACCGGCTGAAAAGGAACTAGCAGTTTTTGAGAAGAGTAATTTGTACTTGTGTTTCAGTACTGTTTTGACACCAGTACTCTTACTTGTAATTGAGTACTTTTACAGTAGTTGTACTTGAGTACAGATTTTAAGTACTCTCATCACCACTGGTTAGGGATGACAGGTTTGCTGTAAAGACTGTGTTTTTGTCTCAAGGAAATGTCTTTTCAGTCACCATATAATACTGTACTGCTTTGAGTCTGATCTGGATGCTCTGTGAGTGCATCTCTCGGGTTACCCGAGCTCCTCCGGGACCCAGCTGGCCTCAGAATAAGACAATAGAGCTCATTATGACATCGGATGGCTCTTCGCTCGGATCACAGTGGTTTATTCAGAGCTCGAGTGACATCAGCGGGAGAGAGTTCAGTCCGCGGCCGCAAGAGGGCTCCAGACTCCGGCGATCAGCTCCGAGAATCACCGCCATTATCTCTGAGAGAAACCTGCTTCATCTCTCGCAAATCATTTACAGTGTAAGAAATCAATCTTTCCATTATTACAACCTAAATACTTTTTTGGCATTCTTACCTTTTGATAGGATCGAGCAGGTTTTCAGGAAGTGAATGAAAAACGCAGTGAGACTCGAACTCGGGACATTTAACCCCAAACTTCTGTTGTTGTTGTTGTTTTAGAATGTTTTCCAACATGACAGTGTCATCCACCTGAATACAGTGTAAAACAAATGCAAAAAAAAAGTAAAGGTAAGATCTAGTTAATGTCATGTTACATTAAGAGAAAACGTTTTGAATTTGAAGATCAGGGTAAATTTAGCAAATTATTTGCGAAACATGTATCTTCTGTATCTTCTGAAGGGCAGTACTAAAAAATAAAATACTTGGGCAAAGAAAAATGTGCACATTTTCATTCTGTTCAAAAGTGTTCATGCCCCAGCTCTTAATGCATGGTTTCTCCTTCTGGAGTGTCTGATCTTCTGTAATAGCTGCATATGAGTGTCTCAGTTGTCCTTGGTGTGAAAAGATGGATCTCAAAATCATAGCCATTGTTGGAAAGGGTTAAAATGCACAAAAATGCTGGAAAATCAAAGAATTTGTGGGAGCTGCAGGATTTTTCTGAAGGTCAGCAGCAGTTTAGCTGTTCAGGACAAAAAGAAGAACTAAACTAATCACTAAACTAAAACACACAGCTGTGGATCATTCAGGTATTAATAGTAGCTTATTAAGAATCAAACTTTTGAACTGGGCCATTTTTATGAATTCAAGTATAATTTCCTTTTGTGGACACATCTTTTAAGTGAAATATTTTATTCAGGTTCTGCTAAATAAACAATAACAGGCATTTTGTAATAACCCCACTTTACAAATAATTAGAATTGCAGATTCTGCAAGGTCCGTGTAAACTGTATTTCCATATCTTAAATCATTTTAAACTGAACAGGCAATGTGTTATACATTCACAGATACACTTCCCTCATGTTTGAAATATCATTTTTGTTCATTTGTTATATTTCTGCCCAGATCCAGTCAGTAAATTTAGATCAATGTAAGGAATTATTTCCCTTTATGATTCTTCATCGAGAAGCGAGACGCTTCATTGTTTCTGGAGGAGCGGATGGAGTCACGTCATCTCTGAGAGGAGGAGGGTACCAAGGAGGAGAGGCTGCTGCCTGCGAGCATCGATGACATCAACGAGCTCGAGAATCTCCCGAGGCTTCTGGAAATGGAGGCTCTGCCTGAGAACGGAATATGATGCTCGAGTCTACTTCAAAGGCACCTTCGCGCAGGTAAACGCGGCTTTTCTTTTTTTTTTTTTTTTGGGTACATGTAGAGAAATGATCGCATGCCGGTATTATATGTGCTCAGATTCCACCTCGGTTCTCCCGGAGAGCACCCGGATCAACCTGCGCTACCTGCTCGATGCCGATAATAGCTGGTAGACGCTTCTTCGAGTGTTTATTTGACTCGTTGCTCGATCGCGTCCCGACGCGTTTGCGCCTTTGTTCGGGGTTCTCTCCAGATCCTCGGCTCTCTTTCTCTCCAGAATCTCATTCAGACCTGCGCCTCGTGTGAAGCGGATCCGGGTGGAAATAGGCGATAATCGAAGCGATGTGTGTTTCTGACCTGGTCAGCGATCGTGGCTGATAATAACAGCGAAATCTGAAGGAAAATTACTGAGCAGTTTCACTGGGACCCCGGCGAACAAAGCCTGCGCACTGCCTTCATTCTGATGAAAACCAGCGCGTCTGTTACAGTCTGGTAACGATTACAAATAACAAACCAAGCCTAGAATACTACCAGCACATAGAATAGCATTTCTACAATTAGTTAACACCAGCAATGCATGAGTTTCTATGCCAACTCAGACAGAACCTGCTCTTAAATTCGGTTTTAATAAGCTGCTAAAAAAAGCAAACCGTAATTATGAAGCAATATCTAGAACAATACTGTGAAAAAACATACTAGAATATAGGAGTGGTTGCAGGTGTTGTTAAGGTGTTGTTATATATATATAGGCTATATATATGTAATTGCACAGTTTTTTTATTCACCTCCCTGCTTGATTCTTGTTCTGTGTTTGCCACACACACACACACACACACACACACACACCTACAGCATGAATGTGAGGCCGGTGGCTCTTGGAAACGAGCATCAGCAGTTCCTCGCTGTAGATCTCATGGGTTTCTCATAATGATCTCAGCTGAGGCTATTTGTGGACATCAGCGTGAGTGAAAATCCTGCCAAATTCTCTCGATGGGATCAAACTTTGTTCATCCGTCCGCTGTGTGGGTGTTTTAATATCACACTATTCTGCATTACACCTCCCAATCTAAAGAGTCAGATTCTGTTATTATATTTGTTAGCTTTTGTCTAGAGAATAGATATTCAGCTTTTGTCTTTATAGTTATGTATTTAGCAGATGCTCTTATCTAAAGTGATTTCTTAAGCGCTTCATCTTGCGTTAATAAATACAAGAAGTGCTTGTAATATAAAGTTTCAAACATCATCTAGAATAGAACAAATTAGAACGAGGAAGGATTAAGGAATCGGCGAAGCAGAGAAGGTTTTTAGCCGGATGTTCTCAGAGGAGATGAGTTTCCAGCTTCTGTACGTCTATAGATATCATTTCAGAAACACTGAAAGTGCTGCTCATTTACTAAATCATCAGATGTATGTTTTCTCTTGGCGAACGGCAAAATGGGTGGAAAACAAGAGATGCACGTTGAATATCTTGAGAGGACTGTAAGAAACCACCTCAGAACATCTTAGCATCATGCTGTGTTTTGAAGGTGTGTGTGCAGAACACATGTGCTAACAGTAATGCTGTTCTCTGTGCTCGTATCTCTGTATTAATCAGAAATGGTTTAATTCTCCGGCTGCACGCCTCAGAGTCCGGGTGTGTTTTATGTCATTGTGAAGCTCAGATGAGCCGTGTTTAATTGCTCTGTTTTATGATGCTGTGTTTGTGTTCCTCGGAGCAGGGTTAAGTAGGTTAGAGCTGGTCCAGCTGTGGTTCAGACAGGTTAGTTAGTCTGTCAGGACGATGTGTGCTGCTGGTTCAGCTCTCCAGATGATCTGAAGTGAGAGCGAGGGCCTGTGATTGACAGCGGCTCCAGACAAGCGTCGCGTGAGATTCCTGATTTGTGATTGCGCTTCTGATTGGTCCGGAGCGGTTTGACAGACAGGAACGAGAGATTGTGCCAGAGATGTGGAGAAGATGGCCGACTCCGCTGTGTTATTTCAGACAAACGCTTTTGGGAATACGAGGTAGAATCACTCCGCATCGGTGTGCCAGAACGTCTGCTGATGGAGAAGACGGCTCGGCTTTCTCTGGAAGCTTGTAGAAATGGGTTATTTGCTGTTTTTAGTGTGTCTGCTGTTTCTCTCCCATAGATCCGGTAAATGTGTAACCTTTACTCAAAAGATTGAAGCGGAGACAGACTGTATTGTGATATACAATCAATGTGAAGGTGCTAACAGAATTGAAGAAATGCATCTGTGTGTTCTGTACCTGTACTTTAGCCATGAACAGAGCAGGTCAGAGAGGATTTCTTTCATTGCTGCTCTGATTCACAGCTGAACTCAAACCGTGTATTATGTGTCCTGACTGTACAAATAAACGAAGGAGGCGGAGCCACCTGACACTCCTGACATCTGATTGGCCGCCCCAAAACTCCATGAGCTGCTTTACAAAACATTAATGTGAGATGTTTAGCTTGGTTTTAGATCAGGTTTATCCTCGCTTACAGTGTGATCGATCTAGTGGACTGGAGCGGCCACGCTGAGCTCGTGGTTAATTATCTCTTCCTGTTCCAGATCGCTTCTCAAACACGTTCATCATCATCATGTCAATCATTGCAATTTCCAGTTTTTCCCATATTTAAGTCTTCTCAGTGTGTCGTAAACAGAAACCTTTGATGCTCTTCATAGCGCAAAAAGAACTTAGTGTAATTACTAGTTAACGTATCAATGCTAGCTATATAAAGGAAAAATGCGCTAAATACTTTAAAAGATATCACTGAACATTTAACAATAGAAAAAGGGTAACACTTTATTTTAAGGTGTCCATAATACAGAGTAATTACCTAGTAAGTACTTAGTAGTAGACGTTGTACTTACATTAAATAAAATGTACTTATGTAACTATGTTATGGAGCAGTTTGTAATTATGTAGATGTAACACACAGCTAGTGTTACACATTTGTTACAGACAGAGTCTGTTACACAGATACTTATGTAACCAAAAGATTGTCACATATGTGTTACAGACTTTATACAACATAATTATAAATTCAAGTACACAGGCATAAGCTACTTAAAATAAAGTGTATGAAGATTGTAGTTAAGTGTAAGTAGCTGTGTAACAGACTCTGTGTGTAACATATGTGTAACAGTAGCTGTCTGTTACATCTACATCATTACTAACTCTAATTACAGGCTGTTTCATAACTTAGTTACATGAAAAGTACATTTTATTTCATGTAAGTACAACGGCTACTACTAAGTACATAATTAGGTCATTTGTTTTATGACTTCTTAAAATAAAGTGTTACTGAAAAAACAAAAATTCTTGCTGGAGTGAATTTTTAATTGTTTTTAGTGTTGGTTTAAACTGAGACAAATCTGCTGTATAGGTTTAACCTCTGAGTGCTTTAATGCTTCACTAACCAGCAGAAGCACTAGTCAGGTTTAAATCTGAGTGTTACATCAGCATGTTAACCTGTTAGTGATGATTCACAGCTGAATAAAGACCGAAAGCTCAGAAATGATCATTTGAAGAAGGGTAAAGCATTCTTACTGGCTCATGTTCAGCTCTGGGCTCTGAAGTGTTCTATTTGCTCACATTAACAGTGCCATAAGATGTGAAATGAATGTGGAAAAAATGCATACTCTACACCTGAAGTAAATTTACAGACATCACGCTCATTGTAGTATGTTTATCTCAGATTGCTGCAGAGAAGGAACAGTGTTTATCTGCGTGGGTCAGCTGATCCGGTTAGGGTTTTGACTGGTTTAATTAATGTATACCAGAGTGCATGTGCGCTGTGTTGACCTCTGACCTCAGCAGATTGGAGTCCTCTGTAGGGTCACATCATGAAGCTGAGGGGTGGTGAACAGATGAAGGTTTATTTGCTGAGAGCAGATGTCCTGTCGTTCTGTTCCTCATTTGCTCTTTAATATTGATCTTTTGGTCTTGAAATTTACAGACTTCATTCACAAGAGCAGGTGACATCAATCCATGCGTTCAATACCTCGTCACTCAGAGAGAGACCTCGAGATAAAGACCTCGGGCTTCTCCACCAAACACGAAGACTCAGACGTCAGAGGAATGTTCATATGGAAATAATAACAATGCTATCGTTCCACGTGCCGTTAATGCAAAAACGACTTAGTGTTTTTACTTGTTCACTAGCATGAACATCTGAAGATTCTTAAATCAAGATACTTGAGATGTGAAATAAAGATAAGAAGTCTTAAATCAGAAGGAAGTGAGTTTATGCTTAAGTGTAATTTTCTGATTTCTGTTTGTTTTAAGCATCAATTAATTTATCATAGAAAAAGGGAAGTGTATCTTGATTCAAGAACAAGACCAAAAACACTGTGGAAGAAAATCATTTCTGCAGTGCAGTGATTACAGCAGGTTATTGTAGTGATTATAAGGATAATATCTGGCCAAGGGTTGGAACGTCAGACAGTCCCGAGCGTCTTCTGAGTGATTTTGAAGAGTAAATGTGATTTGTGTGATGAGCGTCTGTGTCTCGAAGCACAAACCTGATCCGTGCAGCTCAGAAGGAGGGGCTTTATGCCTGTTTTTAAGAGTTTAATTTGAAATTTTAATGATTTTCTAATAATTGGAGTCAAGCTGCTCATGATTTACAGCAGTTCAGCTTTAATTAGCTTAACAAGCTACTAACTAACACTAGTTACCCACACCGACACTAAGGTAGTCTTATTTCCCTCCTGTTAGCTGTTATCTCAGTCTCTGTGATGTGCTCGAGACGTGTCACATTTGTCCTCGTTCATCGCTGATGTATTTTTAATGTTTCATTTTGTGAGAACTAAAGATATGATTTATTAAAGATAAAATAATAATCCAGGAGAGAGAGCCGGCCGTAGATTGCAGCGGCAGCTAAGCGCCTGATTTATTTAAAACGACTGCGATGGAGCGGCGCTCACAAACACTGAACTTTAACACGCTTAAATTGATGCCCAGAAAGATCCGCTTTACAGCTGTTTGCCCTCAGAGTTATGATTCAGAAGCAATTTGGCCAAATTGGCCAGAGTACAACACACACACACACACACACACATGCAGGGTAGTACTTCATCCTGCTGGTTTGTCAGAAGTTACTACAGGAAGTAAATCCAGCCAATCAGATTTGAGCTTGAGAAAGTGCAGACAGTGCAGTCTGAGCGGAGTGTGTCGAGTTCAGATGTGCTGATGCTGACAGGTGTGTGTGATGGATGTCAGTCAGTCTGAGATCAGACGAGCTCGTTACCGGCCTCTGATTAACACCAGATGAATGAGACTGGCAGGAGAAGCAGACATGAGCAGGACAGTTCACTTTGCTCTGCTTGAAATGGAAATTTTTTGCCCATCATCATGCAACAATTGGTATTTTGAATGAAATGATCAAGCTGTGTTTCTCTTTTGTGCTCAGCAGGGTGTGAACAGTGTGTGTGTGTCACGTTGGTGACTGCTTTAAAGTGATAGTTCACCCTATAATGATGATGCTGTCATAACTGCTGAAGAACATTAGTAACTAAACAGAGTTGGTTCCCATTGACTTCTTGAATTAAATTCTTGAATTCATTGAATTCTTCTTTTTGTCCATAATGAAATGGAAGTCAATGGGAACCAACTCTGTTTGTTGACAGAATGATCATTTTTGGGTGGACTATCACTTTAAACGGGTCATGGGATGTTTGAACAGAAATGTGTGTTGGAAGTGTGTGTACACATCCATCCATCCGTGTTTTTTTTAAATCCCTGTTTTAAAATCCTCTTTCTCAGATCAGGCTGTTCTGAGATTCCTGTCAGAATGATGTAGCTCTGCACAGGCCCCGCCTACGAGAGATGATTGACAGGTCTGTCTTACCTTAGCCCTTGGAAGGGTGTTTAGAGCGACATCATTTTTCATGTTTTTCATCACTTTTATTCATCTTCTGGCTCATACTGATCAAAATTTTGTTAGCTTTTGCTTTAAAAAAATGCTTGTGGAGTAAGAAAAATAATCTTAATTCAAATGCTAAACAAAATTATTATTATTTAAGCAAGATTATTTTATGGAGATATTTTGAGCAAAAGCTAAAAAGATTTTGCTAATTTTTTCAAGACATAATATCTTGAAGTAAATGCATCCTGATTGAAGTATTTTTGGACATCATTGTCTCTGGAGCACAGCAGCAGTCATCAGAGCACAGCTGTATCTGTAGAAATAAACTACAATACACTCAATACAGTCAAAATTATACTTTTTTTTGCTATGGCAAAAATCATTAGGATATTAAGTAAAGATCATGTTCCATGAAGGTAGTTAGTAAATCTCCTACTGTAGATATATCAAAACTTCATGTTAGATTAGTTATATTCATTGCTAAGAACTTCATTTGATCAACTTTAAAGATGATTTTCTCAATATTTAGATGTTTTTGCTCCCTCAGATTCCAGATTTTCTAATAGCTGTATCTCAGACAGATATTGTCCTCTCCTAACAAACCAGACATCAGTGGAGAGATGATTATTCAGCTTCAGATGACATATATTAGAAAACAAGACAGATATAGTAAGTAAGTGTTCTGGGTTGGTAAAGGTGTGTTTAAGGGTTAAAACCATGCAGGTGGTCTGGTGATATTTGATCTGTCTGTAATGGATGTGTTTCTGTGAGAGGTTTGTGTGGCGGTGTGTTAAATATATGCAGTGTTTCTCGTGGCTCTGGTCTTTGATTCTCGCTGAGGCTCACAGCAGAGCTCTTTCTCGGGCGGAGCTGATGTGTGTCAGACTCTCATTTGTAATAACAGCAGATTATAAAGGATGATCCGGGCTTTGCGAGGCCTGTTTCCGGTGAAGGAGGGGCGTGAAGCACGTTTCGTCCTTTTGCTGATCACTGCGTCTGATGCTCCGTTTCCTTCTGTTGAGCTTCTCTTTGTGTTGGTTCTGTTCATCTGCTCTGTCTTTACTTCAGCACACGTGTAGGAGAGGATCAGAGTTCAGAGGCTGATTGAGCGGTGATCATCAGAGCTGTCAGACTGAGTTGATGATGTGGTAGGACAGTTATTATCTTACTGTTAATTTAGCAGAACTGTCCGGTCCACTCAGAGTAAAGCCGTCTGTTATACTTTAACTCCTGCTTTCATTCAGTGTTCTGGTGTCTGGATGAATCTCGAGCGCTCGCTGCTATATTTAGTGTCTCTCTCCGTTTCTGCCCAAAGATCCTCGTCTGTTGTTCTTCTGATCAGGAGCAGAAGTCTTCTGAAATCACTCACACACACACACACACATGTAGTGTTTCCATGTTTTATGGGGTCTCTCCATAGGTGTAATGGTGTTTATACTGTACAGACTGTATGTGGTATTGTCCTACACTGACCCTACACCTAAACCTACCCCTTACAGGAAACCACACACATTTTTAGATTCTCAAAAAAACACCATTTAGTATGTTTTTGAAGCCTTTTGAATTACGGGGACACTGAACATGTCCTCATAAATCACCTTCATATTGTAATACCTATGTCATTATATACGTTTGTGTCCTCATAAACCACATAAACATGCACACACACACACACACTTCCTCTCACACACACACACACACACACAGACAGAGACACACGCACACACACACACACACCCCAGTAATACTGACCACACACACACACGCTGAATCTTAATCACAGAGCTGTGATAAACCGCTCTCTCTGGATAACACAGCACTGGACATGTGTTCAGTCTGATGATCTTCACTCATGTTATATGAAGAGGTTATCTTGAGATCTTAGATATCGTTACATCCAACCAGAAGCGTGTAATCTATAGTGTGTTCATGTGTAGCGGTTAACCATTATGGGTTTATCAATGGCTGATGTCAATATTGATATTTAAAGATCAGGTGTCTGCTCCTGATACACACACACACATGTTGATAAGTTGATATTCTGAAGTTTTCCAAGCACATTTTATCAATACCAAATCACATCAGCCTTAATAGCTACTGTTAATTTTGTATTTAATCATTTGTAAGTGATAAATAATTGTCCTTGAAAGTTATTCAGATGTGCATAATTATTAATCAGGTTTCCTTTATAGAGCCAAAAAGAGATTGATCTCAGATTGAAAAGTCCAAAAAACAGCAGTCAGTAGTTTTTAACTGACACTGTTTTATTGTTTTTATCTTCTGAAAATGGCTAAATATCAGTTGATGGTTATTATTATATAGAGGTTATATATTATATAGAGATATAGCTGTTTGTGTGTCTGGTGTTTATCCAGTCAGAATCCAGCGTTTGTTTTGTGCTGTGTATCAGTTATGGCCATAATCAGCATCATTTATGTGAGGCACAGAAACTGACATTCAGGAGGATTTCACCTGCTTCTTGTCACAGTTTTCTCTGCATCACCTGCCTGCGTGGCACTCGCTCCGTCATGTGTGTGTTCCGGCGAGCTTCATGCCGCTCCATCTGTCCACGATTAACACGCCAGAACTCCACGAGAGTCCTGAGGAACAGGCTGATTCAGGCCTCGGCGCGCCGCGATCGCTGGACGTGTCTGAAGGACGTGTGAGAGTTCACGAGCGCTGGATGAAGATGACTTTAAGATCTCTGGAAGCCGAGCGAGTTAGATTCAGCTCTGGACGGCTTCCAGTCGTAGCCTGCAGGGGTTTGAGCTCTGCGTCAGAGCAGCTGTGTTTTATCGTTTGTTCTGCAGGATCAAAGACGGTTGTGTTGAACAGAATCTCCAGACAGCGTCGAGCTCGAGCGATGGTCTGCAGAGGGTCAGACTCTGGACCGGATCAAGTTTGCTGGAGAGTGAAATTAAATCTTTAGAGATGCTCATGTTTAGCTGATTTATGTACACGATACTCAATGCACTGAAAACAATGATACTACACTTCTTTAAGGGAAGTGGTTGCAAACAATTAATTTTAACTACATTTTTTAAATATTGGATTTTTGTTTAAATAAATTAATATTTAACCACTTACCTTAAAAAATTTGCTTAATTCAATGAATCCTTTTTTTCAGTGTGCTTTTGAAGAGGCCTGAATTCTGTCTATAACACCTTTTTATGGACCTTTTTTAATTATTTAAATGCTTTTTTTATTTTAGTAATTTTTCCATAAGCTACCATTTTATGAAGGGCCCTATAAACACCTATAAAAAGGTATTTTTCACTAAATTCTGTATTTTCCATTCAATCTTTTTCTGGATTCTGTGTTATATAATTTACTTCAGATTTAGCATCAAAAGTGGTGCCTAATGAAGTCAATAAATTAAATCGATTTCACAACCCTTCTAATATTGAGTCGTATAACAATTTAACAGTTAATGAACAACAGAGCATTGTGTTTTTATTTTAAGCCAAATAAGATACTCCACAACAGAACTGTATACATGTAACATTCTATGTCTGTTTAGTTCTGTTTAAAGTCTGTGTTTTTGTATTCTTGGTGTAGTTTCATTTTCATGTGTTAGTTTCAGTTTAGTCTTCCCCGTCTCAGTTCCTGTTTGTCCTTATATGGTCTTTCCTGTGTAGTTATGTGATTATGAGTTGATTCGTCTCCACCTGTGTCTCCCCAGCTGCCCTCACTTATGTCATTTGTATTTGTGTATAAATCCCCTGTCTTTTTAGTTCTTGTTTGTCAGTCAATGTGGATGTTACCTGAGTGTTTGCACCTATTTTGGATTACCTGTGTCACCATTTGGATGTTTGAATCTTTGCCTTGATTATTATTATTAAAAAGACTTTAAGTTTAATTGAGCTCTCGTCGCCGGCGATCTCCTTCTCTCCTCCACAAACACCGGCGTGACAATATATTGGGTCGGTGTAATTGCTTAATAATATTATTATCATTATTATTACATTGATAAACCTTTTTTGTATACAGTCGTAATATATTTCTGTCATAATTTTTTAAAGTTAGACCTGACTTTGATGTTGGCGGTTTGTGTTTCTCAGAGTAAAGCTGCTCGTAGACACTGAGAAGCTTCGTTTGAATCCTCCTACATCCTGCAGTCAAAAGCACATTTGGATTCTGTTGATTTTGACATTTACGTGATCCTTTACAGTTAAAGACCGCACTAAAGCTGAACTCATATTTCAGTCTTGTGTTCCTGGTGAATGTGCTCTGAATCACACACACACACACTCGTGCTGTACAGATGCTGTCTCCAGGCTTGTGGATGCAGTGTGTTTGTAGAAGAGCCGGAGCGCTTCAGCTGTTCAGCATTAGTGTCATTTTCACACACATCTGCACTGGAGCAAGCTTCATTTAACATCGATCAGCCGCGCAATCTGCTGCCGCCACCCTCCGTAAGCAGCAAACCCAGCGCCCGTCATTTGCCCGTCTCTGACCCGAGGCCTGTCCTTCCACAGATGTCCTGACCCGAGACAGCTGGAGGCTGTAAGATGGCCAATCAGAGCAGACGAGGGCTTTAGAGATGAACCCTGACCTATTAACAACTGCTGCCAGCTCAGCCAGCGTCCAACATCAACCCTAACCCGTTCAGATCTAGTCTAATGGTTTATACTAACTGGTGATTATCTGACCAGCACCCAGCTGAAGAAACGCGTCGACCGATAGAGATTCTGCTTCATCCTCATTAGAGAAAATAAGATTCATTTTAGTTTGTTGTTGTTCTCATTATTAGTAGTGTTTCATTGTCAAAAAAAGTAATTATAAAAATATTTCCCCAAAAAATAGGCTTAATTGTCTTCATGCAAATTTCAAATTTCTATTTTGTCTTTTGATTTTTGCATGTAGCTGCATTTTAAATTGTAATGCATCAGGTTATGAATGGCATCAGTGAGCATTTGTTTGACCTCAGGGTCACATGACGCCAATCACGTCTGCTGGCTGGTTTGGATGGTTGCCATGGAAACCATATTCCCAAAGGCTGCTGGTTATCCGTGGATCCGCAAACACAGCTAGCAGTGATGAGAGAGAGAGAGACTGAGAGAGATGGGCAGAGGTGGTTGACTAGGCAACAGTAAGACGAGATACGCCTCGATGCACCAGAGATAAATAACAGCTTCAGATACAGAGAGAGACTGCAGAGAGTGATGCTGCTGTTAGTCTCTGATCGACACACACACACAGACAGACAGACAGCGCTGCATGAAATTAATTAATGTTTCTGGTTTTACTCTAATTGCTTCATCACTGCAGGTTATTCTGGAAAAATATACATTTGCCTCATAATTTTCTTCTAAACATAATCACTCAATCAGCTTAGCTTTGGCAGCACACACACGAGTTAATCTTAACTGATGTGTTAAACAGCTGTTTAGACACTGTTTTAGCAAGTTCAGCTAGTCTCTAGCTTTTTGTCTGATTGAATATCCTGTTAAACACAGTAATGATACACAGTCACATGTGAGGTCAAGCCATATTTATTTCTGTTGTGCTTTATATAATACAGATTGTGTCAAATTAGCCTCACAGTGATAAACAGGAAAATAACAGAATGAATTATGGAGAGAGTTCAGATTCTAAAAAACTCAGGTCAGTTCAGTAACAGGATAAAGAGTTCAATCAGATCATGTTTGTAAAAATCAGGTCATGTTTGCCAAAATCACATTGTTTTCAGAAAATTAGACAGCGTTTGTAAAATCAGATGTTTGTGAAAGTGTTTGTGAATCAGGTCATGTTTGTGATGTTGAGAAAGCCTGACAGTGTTCAACTCTTCAGAAATCAGTGTACAGCTCGGTCTCTCCTGCTTATTAGACAATCTTTCCTGTCTGTTATATAATATTTGTTCATTTAAATCTGCCATGTCGTGTCTGATTGTAGGAATACCGGATCAGACCGCTGAGGATTATGAAAACCAGGACATGAAGCTCAAACACATCTAGAAAAAAAGAGAAACGAGTGCGGTGAGTATCTATCATCTGTGTGTGTGTGTGTGAGAGAGAGAGGGAGTGTGTGTGTGTGTGTGTGTGTGAGAGAGAGAGAGAGGGAGTGTGCGGGTTTATGTGGTTTATGAGGACACAAATGTGTATAATGACATGGGTATAACATAGGTATTACAATATGTAGGTGATTTATGAGGACA
>JAUMHE010000043.1:21347970-21361995 GCA_032359235.1 Enteromius mattozi | reverse complement strand
CACTTAGACATCCAGCCATTGAGACCCAGCAGTCTGCTGTGTATCTCATCACCCCGGTAAGCAGGGAGGGGACCAGAACATAGTACAGTGTCTGACATCGTACTTGCAAGTTCACACACCTCTTTAACATTATTTTTAGTGATCTCCAACTGGCGAAGTTGAACATGATTAGTGCAGACGTGAATAAGAATTTTACTGAATTTACGTTTAGCATTAGCCAGCACTTTCAAATTTGTCAAGATGTCTGGCGCTCTACTTCCCTAACACATCTACTACTTACACAAGCATTGATACTAACAAGACAAAACTGTAATGCTGTAAGAAACAGAAAAGATCAATTTATTGTTTACCTGGGTTTATGATCAGCTCACATCTTATCTGACAAGTCTTCAGGTTTGAGTCATTCGTTTAATACATGACAGCCCCATAAACAAAGAAACACATCACTTTTTGGAAAATAGACTCATTTTACAACTCCTCCTACAGTTAAGTTTTACCATTTTTGAATCCTTTCAGCTGATCTCCGGGTCTGGCAGGTCACTTTTAGCTGCAGCTTAGCATAGATCATTAAATCTGATTAGACCATTAGCATCACACTCAAAAATGGCCAAAGAGTTTAAATATTTTTCCTATTTAAATAGCATTGATATTATTACACTGAAATAAGAGTATAGTTCCTAGCTTAATTTTTTCTTATTCCTCTGTTTTTCTTGTATTCTCTTAGGTTCTCCGCGGAGACGTGCATTTCAGAGGCAGCGAGCAGCCAGTGAAACTCTGGATCAGGGAGAAGAAACCTTGCAGGGTGAAGTCAGCGACTTCTTGTTGAAAAAACCAACCTCGCAGCCTCAGAAGGAGCCACCAAGACGCCTCTCGGCTGGTTCTTTGGACGCCACTGCAGGAGCTCCTCCTGCGCTCAGCAGGTACGCCTACATCACCTCTTGTCAAAATATCCTAAAATTAGAGCAGGGTTGTCCAGTCTTGTTCCTGAAGTGCCAGTATCCTGTCCCAGAGGGCCGGTGTCCAACTTGCCTCAACACACCTGCCTGGAAGTTTCCAGCATGCCTACTAAGAACCTTGATTGGCTGGTTCAGCTGTGTTTAATTTGGGTTGGAGCTAAACCCCAGGACATAATTTGGACACCCCTGCTATAAAGCATGTTCTTGGATACCCCAAACCCTGTATGTTTTGCGTGTCTCTTTAAATAAAACACCTGATTCAGGTCATCCATTCCCTTGTAGTTACTAAATGACCTCCGTGTGCACTGTTGTGAAACACTTCTAAGACATTCCCATGTGCCCCTCCGCTCTAAACACACTAGCTCAGGAGTCTCCAACCCTGCTCCTGGAGAGCTACAGTCCTGCAGACTTCAATTTCAACCTGCTCGAATACACCTGTCTTTTCAACTAACCCTGCACACCTTGATTAGCTTGTTCAGTTGTGGACTGGAGCCAAATTTTGCAGGATAGTAGCGCTCGAGGAGCAGGGTAGGAGAACCCTGCACTAGCTGGTTCAGGTGTGTTTCAGTGGGATTTCAGCCAAACTCTGCAGGATAGTGGCCCTATCCTGCTCTTAGGGAATCAATGACTTGATAACTACTGGCAGGTGTGTTGGACCAGGGTAGGCACATTTCCAGGAACTTGACTAAGCCCCTCTGACTTATACCCCGTTCCACAGACAAGGCTTCAGCCTAGTCCTAGACTAAATGTGCACTGACTGATCTTAAAACATGTCAGTGCCTTTGTTTTGTCTTAAGATGCACACCAGTGATGCTTTTTTCTAAGGAATTCTAAGGAATCTAAGGAAAAAATTACTTAAATGTCCTAATTGATCTATGGTCTATTCCTGGCTTAGGCTAATCCCTGTCTGTTAAACCAGGCTATAGAGTTTAGCTCCAGTCCGCCTGAATGTTTCTACTGATCCTAAAGATTCTGATTAGCTAGTTCTGATGTTTTTAAGTAGAATTTGAGCCAAACTCTGCAACAAAATAGTGGACCTCCAGGAGCAGGATTGGACTCCCCTAATTCAGCCCAGTCCTGCTCTTGGAGGTTCACTGTATGGAGAACCAATGTCTAGGGAGTTGAAGCAGGGGTGTTAGATAAGGGGGACATCAAAAATATGCAGTAGTTGGGCTACCCAGGACCTAGTTTAGGTCCAACCAGGCCATACACACTTTCCTGAACATTTTTTGTACTTCTGAAA
Source organism: Enteromius mattozi (assembly GCA_032359235.1). Lineage (NCBI taxonomy): Eukaryota > Metazoa > Chordata > Actinopteri > Cypriniformes > Cyprinidae > Enteromius > Enteromius mattozi. The sequence continues at coordinate 21,359,796 of JAUMHE010000043.1, read as the reverse complement.
ACATTGATTAATTGCTTCAGGTGTGCTTCCTTCAGGTTAAGCATAATCTGTGCTGGACAGTGGCCCTCCACGATCAGGATTAAGGAAACCTTATGCACATTACCATTCAATTTCAGGATTCATAGTTCAATTCCTAAAGAAGCCTCGATGCATCTAAACTTTTTAGTAAATTTATTAACACAAATCTTGGGCAAATTAAAACCATAGCTCACTGCTAAATTCTTTAAAATATTCTGTTCATATCAACATTTTTACAATCTAGAATGTTTGCAAAAGAATCAGACTTAAAGGAATAGTTCACCCACAAATGTCAAATTCTGTTATCAAGTACTCACAGTCATGTCGTTTATCTTCAGAACACAAATTAAGATATTTTTGATTAAATCTAAGAGCTTTCTGACCCTCCATAGACAGTAAAAGAACTGAATTGCTTCTAGGCACAGAAACTGATGTCCACTGATGTCAAATTGGCTATTTTACCCAAGTCTTTACTATGTTTCTTGTGCCTTGACCATGGTAGTACGCTTGCTGTCTATAGAGGGTCAGAAAGCTCTCGGATTTCATAAAAAAAAAAAAATCTTAAGTTGTGTTCCAAAGATGAGTGGGTATTACGAGTATGGAACGACATTAGGATGACTAATTAAAGACTATCCCTTCAATTAGTTTGTCCCATAATCTCTACTAGAATTTAAAAGTATTTTACCATAATATAACAGTCTTGTTTACCATTCAGGTTAGAAGTAGAAGCTGTAATGGAGCTCAGAGTCAACACAGATGCAGTGAAAGACACAACTACAACATTCTCCTCAACCCATGGACCTCCGGAAGTGAAGGATGGTGAAGAGAATGGACAGGAGATGATGGCAGTAGCATCGGGAGGCGGTGGTGAAGAGTATGGACCAGTGATCCGTCAGGAGAGTCTAGAGCAGCCCAGCTTGTACCGCGACATCTGGAGCCTGAGAGCATCGCTGGAGCAGTACGCCTCCTCCGACCTGAGCAGCAACGACAGGGACTCCACTCGCAGCGATGCCGACAGCGTTTGCTCAGCGGGAGCATCAAGAGCGGGTGTCCCCAGCTACCAGTCTCAAGACATTGATGATGATATAGACGGAGACAGCGAGCTTCCATATGATGACTTGGTCAGGGAAGCTGAGCAGAGGAGAAATGGACGGGAAAGTGTGGACTCGGAGAGAGGCAGCGACGGAGAGACAAACAACCGGAAGCTTCTGCAGATGGACAGCGGATACGCCTCAATCGAGGCTCCTTGCAAGGCTCCAGAGGAGTTCAGATTGTTTGGAAGCAGCTCTGGAAAGACGGCATCAGAACGTCGCCGTTTTTTCACCAATTCTGGCCGAAAAGGCACTGTTTGTGAGAGTTTTGAGGCACGGTTGTTTAAAGAAGAGCTGGAAGACGAGGCATCGGAGAGCAATGTAAGTTTAGAGGCAGAGACTCAACCTCAACCTGTGACCAAACCCAAGTCGCGCTTCCGCCGCAGAGACTACAGTATCGATGAGAAGACAGAGGAACTGTTTAATGAATTTCTACGTCATGACCCCCAATTTGACCAGCAGGGCTCGCCCTCGATGCGTCACCGGCATCGCTCCAGAATCCATCTCAGAAAGCAGTGGCAGCGCAGCAAGCAGTACAGTGACCCTGGAGCTGCTCGATACTCGCCATCTTTAGAGCGGCAGCGCTGCTATCCACTCCGCCGAGGTGACAGTGCCAACTACCCTTTAGACACACGCTATCACAGCACCTTGCCTCGCATCGCTAGCGCCGCGGATGAGGAAGCCAGTGAGGGAGCTGCGAGTACGGAATCGCCCGAGCCGGAAAAAACAGGTCCAGAGCTGGAGGGTGCTGATCCGCCCTCAGAAACAAGAAGTTCTGGTCCAGACCTGGAGGAAAACGCAAACAACAGCAGCAACAACACAAGCCGGCATTTCTTTTCATCGCAAACGCAGGACCACAGTTCCAGGCATTGTGGAATACTGGAGGACTTGGGAAGCAATGCTCATCCCGAAGATTCACATAAACATTCACAGATAGACCGTGGTGGACCAATTGATATATTTAGTTCTCATTTGCATTCACATACAAACACACTCACTCCGAATCCCACTGATCTGGATCAGGACTCGGACTACATGCATCACACTCTCACTGACATCAGTCCCAAACTTTTATCCACACTGGACGATCGGCTGTACTCTAACCTGAGGACTCAAAGAGGGAGTCAAGAGTGTGTCGTAACTGTAAGTCGCACCTCACCAGATCTAGAAGAATAAGGGCCAGTTTTACTGAACAGGGCAAATTAGTGTGAGCGCGCAATTTCAAAAGAGCGTCGAAATTTCTGCGGGTGACTAACAAAGCGCAAATTAAAGAACACAAATGCAACATCTCATTTACATATTGACCAACACAATATATCAAGTGCAGTGCAAATTAGAACAGTTGCAAATAAAGAAACCATAATAGGCTACGTTGAAAAGAGCCAAAAATGCTAGAAGTTGCAAGAACTTTTGATAGAGCTGGTGCGTGACCCCTTGTTGAGTGTTCCACATCATCTTCTATTCCCACAAGCAAATGAAAAATTACATAGCTTGGAAAACTATTGTTCTTGCGTTCCAATTAAAAGAAATAAACTTTGAATACTCTCCTCCCATGAATTTTGCATCTGAAAGGGAAATTCCTACAAATGCCTATTCAATAAGGTCAGTAGCAAAAATAACAGTGTCCACGCCTTTTCAGCACTAATTCTTCACTGTGCGTTTTAACATTAAAAGACGGTTTGTGCTGGCACAAGCTGTTAGTAAAACTGGCCCTAAAGTCCGTTCACAGAAAGAACAATAGCTATAACCATGACGTTTTATTAATTGCTTTAACTCCAAGAGGGTTGTGATGTCCGCACCACAGCTGTAGCACTAATGGCGCAGATTAACGATATTGTTGGAATCACGTTCAAAATGCTTTTTCCAGCTGATTAAACATCATCAGCCAATCTGACTTTAAAAGTCCTTGAGCATTTAAAAGGTTCATGAACGGCATTTTTTACATTTACTTTATAATGTTCACTTATGATGTGATTTTACATTAAAGAAACATCATAATTTAGAAGCAGTTGGCAATTTTTTTAATTCTGTTTTTGAGCCCCTCTGCAGTCTGTTTTTATTATATCAATCTAGTATAATTGGCTAATGGTTTCTTTTATTAATAGCAGATGGACGCTGCTGTGACATACAAAAAAACGGGTTAAAAACATAAATACTCAGCCTACATCAAATGGTCAGGCTCAGACACTGCAATAGTAGTAAAATGGTAAAAACGCCTTTACTCACTCATGTGTCCGACATTACTGTACTAACGACAAACGAGAAACTGCAGTGCGTACTTAGAATAAACAATGTTATAGTGCATTGGAGTGGATGCTAATATAGTTAATGTTATAGTTAATGTTCTTGTACAGAATAGTTTGGTTCAAGTTTGAAATGGTACAGCACCACCTGCTGGAAAACTGATGTACAAACTTTTTTTTGGGATGTTAGTCGCTTCTTTTCCACCAACAGGGTGCTGGTGCTGGGAAACTAAAGTCTTCATCACATAAAGAACAAGAACTCAATATCATCAGTGATCTCGGGCATTATAATTAACAAACACACCCCCTGCTCCCACGTTTGTCACATTGCACTACAGCACTAGACACTTTCTTTTCTGTAATCCAAAATGAAGAAATGCATTACTATGAATTCGAGAGACTTGGCCGTGATTGTTTGTTGGCTTGATCATCAATCAGTGAGTTCTATAGATCGCGTAAATCACGCAACCAAGCACCAGCACTGTTCCCGTGGAAGAAGAACAGCAAACATCACGTTTGGAGAAATGACAATAGCCCTACTTCAGTAGAACAACAGGAAGAATACAAGCATGATGTATAATGGAACATTAGCAATAAATACACACACGTAAAGAGTGAGGTGTTGTAACTAACTCAGTAAAATACAGTCAAGGATAAGCCCTGTTGGCTGACCATCGGCATACAGTCATGATTTCAGTAAATCTGAAATGATACACTTCACCAGAGTGAATGTAAGAGTCTAAAGAGTGTGAACACATCCATCCAAGATGAAACGCTATATATAACTTCATCTCATTAAGGGACTAAACACGGATATCTGCAGTCAAACTAATGTTCACTGTGAATCTACCTACAGCTGTTTGGTGCTTCGAGTCACATTTCAGCCGAGACTCAATTAAAATCAGCACTGAACATTTCTGATTAAACAGATCTAGAGCACCTTCAGTGTCAGTGGAGGCTGAGATCTGGTCATGTTTATAGACTGACCTGCATCACTTAATAAAGATTCCAATATAAGCCACAATGCACTGTTCCTCATCATACTGAAGCAATCCAACATTGACGAGAGTCCCGGTTTTAACGTCACAAATCCTTGTTATTGATGTTAAGATGATCAGCAATCAATATCTCAAGATCAATATCTCCGTTTTCATACATGTATAACTATTATGGTCATAAATGTGTCTTGTATCATTTATTTCCATCCAGATCATGTTTAGCCTCAAGAATGTGGGGAGGTGATTGTATATGTACATCTAGGTCACTCTGAAGTGTTTAAATTATAATTCCTTTGCAATAAAGGTACTTTTGTTGGTTTAATGCAAAAAGTCATGTTCATTGGGGGAATAATAGAAACAATCAAGTTGACTTATTTAAATTGTCAGCTAATATCAATGTGAATGAGACATGTAATAAATGATTGCTTTTGCACAACGACTCAATTTTGGGGAAAAAATTTGGAATCATTTGGAAACAAAACAGTGTCTTGCAAAGGTCTAGGGTGAACCATTACTTAAACCTCCAAAAATGAACTGATAGAAGCATGTTGCATAGTTTAAAAATAAATGAGTTATATACAGTGTCTAGGGAGCTAGAAGAAACGTTCTATTAATGACTCGATGATGCTTTGAGCAACATAAGCTCCGAAGGACATAAAGCTGTCAGCTAGATATCGCGTATAATGAAATATAACGGAGAACATTAAACAAAACGCTGATTTTCTGTGGAACTGAACTGGGCTTGTTGCCATGGAAACAGGTGTGTGAGGGGTCATAGGTCACACGCCAGAGACAAAGCAGCACCGTTCTGCTGATTCTGGACAATCTGGCCTTTTCCTCTCACTGTATTCAGTTTTTTTCTGAAGGATTGGTTTGAAAAAGCAGTTTCCTGCAGCTCCAAAAATACCAAAGAGCTTCCAGTCATCCATCAACAAACCTGTGACCTCACTTCCTGTTGAGTCAGTCTCTCAGGAGTTTGATTTCACCAGTAACACTGAATAATAATGAGAGCCATTTTGTTCTATTATTGTCAAGACAATTAAGCGCCTTTATTTAAAAAACATGATAATAAAACGGACACTGATAAAAACAGTAATGAGAAAACTGCATCACAGTTATTATAATTTGGAGATGAATGTGCTTAATAGTTATGAAATAGTTTACAATTTAATTATTTAACTAAAAGCGATTTTGGTTTAAACAGTCATTTTGAGATGAAAACAAACATCAGCAGAAGAAACACTCACTCACCCAGAGTCAGATGTGTGCTGAAGATCACTGATCATCTCGTTCTGATCCACAGCTTCAGACAGGTTTTCTGATTCTCACCGTTCATGTTTTGTTCGGCTCAGATACAGATAAAGTTCAAAGAAACACCTTAAATCTGGTGAACCAACAAAACAGCTTCACAGATATTGTTTAATCATTCAGTATATTACTGAAATAATTCCACTTAATAGCAACTGTTAGATATACACACACACACACACACACACAAAAAGTCAGTTCTGAGGAAGAAAATCTAAATTGTGATAAAACATCAATTACCTTTTCTAATTTTTTTTTTGTTCTGTGAAAAAAAAAAAAAAAAATTATGAGATGTAAACTCACAATTTGGAGGAAACCAAAAATCAATCAGGATGACTGATTTAAACTGTTAGCTAATATCAATGTAAAAGAGACAAACCTGTACTGTATGTTAAAACAACCAATGCTTTTGCACAATAACTCAAAATATTGGGAAAAATCAGGAATTTGGAGTTGTTTGGAAACAAAATGTCTTCAAAAGGCTAGGCGTGGACCATTAATTTAACCTCCAAAAATGATAGTTAAAAAAAAGAATGAGTTAGTTCAGAGAAACAGGACTCTTCTGCTGCTTCATGAAGAGCAACAGAACCTTCACGCTGCTCTTCTCCAGACACCGACACAAATCATAAAAAACCTCGGTCTGAAACATCTCCTTTGTGCTGCACAGATGAAAAAGTGCATTTGACTCCACATGATGGAGAGTAAATGAGGATAGAACCTTGGGTAACATTTTACAAAATAAAGATATTCATAAAGTACACTCTAGTGCATTGCATCTTTTCAGAATTACTAAAACAATATACTATATGCAATTTCTTTCTCTTATAATTTGGATTTTTACTTTTTAAGTTTTAAGAAAAAACAAAGGTGAGGAAAAAAAAAAAGTGAAAATTCAAATCGTGAGGGATAAAAAGTTGCGAGACAAACTCAGAACTGAGAAAAACCACAGAACTGCAAGATTCAGAATTATAATTAATAAAAAAATAAATGTGCATATATTCAACTCTGCAGGTGTTTGTGGAATTAAAAGCCCCTTTTCAATGAATGCGAATAAAGACCACGAGCTCAGCTTCAGTTGGGATGTGTTTTATATAAATAATACTTAAAAAATATTTAACGGGAAAAACAAACCAAATGGGGAAAATGAACCCAAACGTCCTGTGGTGAGCAACTCTCCGTCCGCCTCACAGCATGCAGTTTAGTTTAACATCATCATCATCATCATCTGCAGCATATTTCTCTACAATAACTGATCTCTGCGTGTCACTCTTTACATCAAACCATCTGCATCTTTAACTTCAGGTAATGAGAGTAAATCAAAAGACTAAGGTTTAAAACGGGTCAGATGCGCCGGAGAAACCGAATGATGATCCTCAGCCCCAGAGGATTGTGGGAAACCTCTCCGCTCTTTAACAGCACTCTCAAGTAAAGTCAGTCCGCTCCAGATAAAGTCCTGGCACTGTGTGTCTGAGTTCATCATCACTGCAGAAGTGTGCGTTTACAACGGACTGCTGGGAAACAACAGAAACCTGCAGAGAACAGAGAGAGAGAGAGAACGAGTGCTAATGAGGAGACGTCTCGTTAAGAGAACAACTATTATTAACCCAATCATCAATGCTGTCCAACACACTGTAGAAATGATTTTCAATGCTGTAAACATTATTAAGAGCTTGTTTGACAAGGAATATTATGTCTTGCTATTCAGCCTTTTTCATTTTCAGATCTCCATGTTTAATTCAATGTGTTACTTGCTGTTTCTTTGTAATTATTAATGAGTAAAAGTAAATGTAATTATTTGGGAAATGTACTAGCAATTAATACGAGAAAATACCATCATATAAACATTTAAATATATTGTTATATATTTAAAAAAAATATAATACACACAAACACACTCATTTATATAAATTCACGTACACACACAGTAAATTTACATATACAGAATAGCAGTAATTGTGAAATTGTATTTAATATTTAATATATATATAAACATTGTTTACATTACAGTGAAATAATAAAAGTTTCAGCAGATTTCACTGATAATTCTTAATCTCCCGATGCAAACAAATCATAATGGTCAAATCAAAACGGGCTTCATTTTCTTTATATGAATTATAATTTTTTTTTTGGTGAAATATGAGAGGTTCATCCTCTCACACGGCTGTAAACATCAGCATGATCAGTTTTGATTCATTAGATGCTGTTCTCGTTACACAACGTGATTTGATGCCTTTGCATTCGCAATTTCTGCATGTTGTGAGATGAAAGTGTAAACAGGTTTCCATCCAACTGCATCCAATCGAGCAGAGCTGAAGATGAAAGCGCTAAATATAGATGAACGCAGAGAGAGAAGAGTCTGAGTCACTCGCTCCATCAGAGAGAGAGAGAGAGAGAAAGAAAGAGATGATGTGATGGAGGGAGACTGAGTCATCACATTCACTGCGGCATCTCATCAGCATGAGTGGAGCCCCACCCTGCACACACACACACACACACACTCTCGTGCACACACGCTGGAAGTACAGTACAGAATACACAACTGGTCAAAAGATGGGAATAACGTTTTTTTTGCTCAACAGAGCAGCATTTATTTAATCAAAAATACAGTAAATCTTGTGAAATATTATTCTAATGTAAATCATCAGTTTTCTGTGTGAATCTGTGTTAAAGTGTAATGTATTTCTGTGATGTTCAGCTGTATTTTCAGCATCATTACTCCAGTCTTCAGTGTCACATGATCTTCAGAAATCAGAATAATATACTGATTTACTGCTCAACACACATTTCTGATTATCAGTGGTGAAATATTTTGTCCAATGTTTTTGAATAAAACCCTTTTATTCAACAAGGACTACATTGATCAAAAGTGACAGTGAGGTCATTTATAATGTTATATTTCAAATAAATGCTGTTCTTTTAAACTTTCTATTCATCTATGAATCCTGAAAACTAAAATGTATCACGGTTTCCACAAAAATATTGGGTTACACTTTATTATGATTGTCCATTTAGTCTTCCTACTAACTATGAGTAACTTTGTAACTGCTAGTTCACATGTAGTGGACAAGTTACTAACTGTTACAATATCTAAAGTGGACTATCAAAATAAAGTGTTACCAAATATTCAGCAGTTTTCAAAATTGATAATAATCAGACATGTTAAATAAAATTAACTACATTTTAAATTAATACTAAAAATTAAAATAATGCTATTAATGTAATGTACTGCTTTACTAGGAAATGATAAGGAAATAAGAAATTTAAATTAATCTATTTTAATTAAATTAATATAATATGATCGATTTAAAGCATTTGTTGAGCAGTAAATCAGTATATGATAATGATTTCTGAAGATCATGTGACACTGAAGACTGGAGTAATGATGCTGAAAATACAGCTGAACATCACAGAAATAAATGACTGTTTTACAGTTTAACAGCTGTTTTACATGTGAATAATTTCTGATCAAATAAACGCAGCTTCTGTGAGCAGAAGAGACAAAAACCTAACTTCCCCCTCACAGTGACCCCGATGATGATGATGATGATGATGAGAGTCTGACCTGTACAGAGGAGCTCAGGTGAGCAGCGGGTCATTGCTGCTTGCAGGTGGAAAGTTTGCGGATCTTGCTGGCGGCGGAGATGCCCTTCCGGGATGGATTGGAGGAAGAGCTGGAGCGCCTCTCAGATTTGGGCTTCAGCGCGGCTGACTCTGTCCCGTTCACACACACTGGTTTGGCCACGGCACAGGTGCGCTCTTCTTCCTCATCCTCCTCATCCTCTGGGACCTGCCCTGCTCAAATCCACAGAACCGGAGTGTTAGTGACTGACAAACAGCAGCAACGACTACCAAATGTCACTTTGCAAAAATATGATACGTTCCTTTCAGAAAGGAATATGTGAAGAACAATTAATGTTAAAAAAAATAGAAATATATCTCGTTTCTTTCTTTCAAAACAACCGGATGAATAAACCTGCCATAAATATTCTTTTTCCAAAGTCTGCATGGCTATAACTCATGAAGTATTAACCATATTGTTATATTATTTTAGATTCTAGTTCTTAATAAACTTTTCTTCTGGGATCTTCATTTTCAAGACCCTACATCAGTCTCAGAGATACAGGATCTCAATGAGTATTTTTGCAGTGGCTGAAAACCAAATGTTGGTCATTTTGTATACATCACTTTACTCAGCGAACATTTAAACGAATGTTTTATTGTGAATATGAGATTGAGCTGAAGAATTAACCTTTTAGTTACCTACACAACGTTTATGTGAATAAAACACATGGTCAGATTTTAATTGAAAGGACGTTCACACTTTATATTAGGTGGTCTTAACTAATATATACTTAGGTCAAAACATAAGCACAATGTACTTATTGTGGTCATATTGTATTGCAAAACACTTTTGCAGTTATAGTTATTAAGTGGGATACGGGTAAGGTTAGTTACCGGTTTAGTGGTGTGGGTAGGTTAGGTGTAAGGGATGGATCAACAGTGTTATTATAAATGTAATTACTGAACTTAATTACAAATGTAACTATCAAATATAAGTAAATACTACTAAGTACAATGTAAAATCATGCATGTACACAATAAGTGCACTGTACCAAATGAGTAGGTTTAAATGTAAGTACACAGCAGGTAAGGCCATCTAATAGAAAGTGGGACTGAAATTATTACTGCCTCTATCCTTAGACACAAGCGCCTTTAACAAACTCAAAAACATCAGTGAGTATTCAACAAATGTACTTTTTGCTAGTAATTCCTTTAAATGTCTGAAACCTAGAACAGAATGATCAAAATACACCGTTAACTGTCCGCATGAAATGGCTCAAATCGACGCAGTTCGAGGGGTTGGAGGGTGTCAAACAGAATTTGAAGGGGTCCGAGGGGTACGCCTCGTTTGAAATCGCACTGATGTGAAGATCACCTGGTACGGTGAAGTCCTGAGTGTATATGATGTCATCCTCGCCGTCGAACAGCTCGTCATCTTCCTCCTCCTCAGCGTAACCGTGAAGATCCTCCAGGTACGGCACCACCGTCATGCTCCGCCACCGGTCACGTGTCTCTGCGCTGGGTGGGATGGGCACCGGTGGCTCAGAGGGCGGGTGTTTCTTACGCACCCAGCTAAACAGGAAGAGGAAATGACCCAGAAGACCAATCATGACAGACCTCATCTGAAGCAGGGTATTTCTCATTTTCATTTAGTCTAACGTGATGCACTAAAATAACTAAACTAAAAAAAAGAAAAACGTAAACTCTCTTTAAAAAAATAATAAGTAAAATTAAGTTAAAATTAAAACAGAAAACAGAAAAATAAATTGAAATTCTCATTTTTAAACAATATAAAAGTGTTGAATTAATTGATATTATACAGTGAAACAGTGGAAATGATTGATTGCTGTAAACAAAGCTGAATTTTCAGCATCATTACTAGGGCTGGGTATTGATTCAGATGTCCTGATCTGATTCTGATTCACAAGCTCTCGATTCAATTCTTGATTTTTTTTAAATTACATTCAGTAAATAAAGCTTTAAATAAAACGCCTGATATTTTTAAAACACGAAGAGGAGTAAACATCAGTTTACAAAAGGTGAATTAATAAAAAGGGTCTGTATTTTAAACCTACACTTTTTTTTTTTTGGTATAGGGACCTTCTTTAAAACAATAACAGACCTCTATAAAATGTTTTTAATACTTCTGGTACTCAGATGAAGGCATAAAACATTAATTTTATCCTAATCAAATGAAAATTAAACATTTTTTGGCAAACAAAATGCTGCACAGCAGAGATTTACTGTTAAAATTAAAAGTAGTAATAGTAGCATTGTTGTTAAACTGAGTCTGCTAAAAGTTATAATTATTAATTATAAATATTTCTGACAGTTTCTTAACATTAATCCAAAACTTTATTTTGATAGGTTGCCGTTGCACAAGGTAAATAAGAGGCTGACATCTAGTGTAGAAGACTAATAATAATGATTCACATTAATCAGATCTTGTGTTGAATCTTTGCTGAAATACTGGAAAAATCAGCTCGCAGCTTTCGAGAATCCACACTGAAACAACGTCAAAAAAAAAAAAATATATATATATATATATATATACAGGTCCTTTTCAAAAAATTAGCATATTGTGATAAAGTTCATTATTTTCTGTAA
>JAUMHE010000043.1:21327962-21338959 GCA_032359235.1 Enteromius mattozi | reverse complement strand
TGCGTTAACAAAGAGAGACATGCAAAATATGCAGAGCGGGGGGGCGCGAGGACCAGGATTGAGAACCGCTGCATTAACAGATGCAACTATTGATTTTAATAACGCATTATCAAAGGATCAAATTTACAAAAGCTTTAGAAGTATTCTTCATTGTTATGTTAACAGATGAAACCCTATTGTAAAGTCAGTGTTACCAGTTATTTCAAAGCATTCAATACAGAGCGGTGTCTCATCTCACACAGAGCACACTAGAACCCTCACTAGGCATCCAAACACATCATCTGAAAGCTGAATAAATAATCTTTACATATCACAATTTCTACTTCGCTTCGATTTCTCGTGCAGCCCTATGTAAGTGTTTATTCTATTGCACTTTATCTGTAGATTTCAACACATTGTCACGAGCTGTGATGCATTACTCACTAGAAAACACCCTGTGATAGTAATCACTCAGTAGTGAGCACCCTATGAAGGCGTCACAAGCTTCTGTTTCTTTACTAACAGCATCACGTGTATTCTTCACAGAAAACACAATGGGTTCTTTTTGCATTTCTGCGGTTCTCGAAGCAGAAGTCATCACACTCTGTAAACTTCTATATTGGTGAAAGCAAAGCTTCAATTCAGCATCGTCAACTAGTTTTATGACATTTACATAAACATACTGCAATCAAACTTTTAACAACATTTTTTGGTAGTATTTGTGTGTTGATAATGTAACTGACTGTGTAAAACAGACACATAATAACTGATATATCTATCACAGGCCACAGAATCACACTGTAATCATATTGGGGCATGATTGTGGTATCAGTGAATATGTAAACATATTCATCAGATGATATTGTGATGTGTGTGTGTTCACTGGAGAGAGGATGCTGCCTTATAAGGGTGCTGTCTATGTACTTTGTCTGTGGTTTTGGCACAGAGCCGGTCGACACACGTGGACTAATCTTCTAACAGAGTTTAGACCAAGATGAGCTGAAGACTAAACACACGTGTCATGGCACACCAGAGTTTTGAAGCCGCTCCGAATGCACTCGTCTATTTAAAGCAGAAGCCCGCGGCTTCACTGCACATTATTTTAATTAATTTAACTGCTCTGTGTGATTAAACGGCAAGAAGAGGAGATTATATTTCATAGAGCAGTGTCAAAAAACACCTAAAGAAGCACTTCGAAAGTGAAAATAAGGTTAACCTGAACATCCACAAGCTATATCACTTCTGTCACGTGATGTAATATTAATGAGTGAACAGAGATTTCAGTAAAAGGAAGAACAAAACAACTGTAGCAGGATTATGACTATTAGATGATGTTAACATTAACCAGCAGAAAAGGAAATATAAGATTATGAGTTTCTATATAAATCAAAAATTTGATATTTAAATAAAATGTAAAATAGAATATTAAAATGTTGTATAATTAAATAAAAAAAATTATTAAAATATAATAACCATAATTGTATTGTAAAATAACAAAAAATAACAATATTTAAGTAGGCTACTTGTCAAAAATATTTCTAAAATAAATTATATCTTAATAAAAAAAAAAAAAATCCTAAACTTTTCTCTTAAATTAAAAATGAGCCTTTTTAAATAAAAATCCAATGTTTATAAAAAATAATGCTACATAAATAGAATTTAATACAGAATTTTATAAATACTTTACATTTGCTATAAAAAAAAATATATATATTTAATAAATTAAAAATAAGTATTAACCATAAATATATCAACTATTTTATCAATGTTTCCATTTTTTAAATGTATTTTATAAATACTGATCTACATTTACATTTAGTTATCTAGCAGACGCTATTATCCAAAATGACTTACAGATGAGGACAATTGAAGCAATCAAATTCAACCAAAAGATAAAATATGCAAGTGCTATAACAAGTATCTGTTAGCTTAGCGTAGCAAGGTTGTTTTTGTTTTGTTTTTCAACAAATAAGTTAGTAAATAAACAGAGTGCAAGTGTAAAAGTAGTACGTTTTTTTAAAAGAGCAGAATTAGAATAGAGATTCACAGAGTTAAGGCACAGACAAACGCCAGCAGACTAGTTGGCTCAAGTTGGCTGTTGTCTTAAGAATCTTCTGAAAAATAAGAGTCATGTTCACAGACACTGACTGGGAAAAAAATGGATGATCCTATATTCCAATCCAAATTTGACTCTTATTAATGTATTTGTGTGTCATTACTCACATGAAAAGACTGTGAATTAAACAAAAGAGGCTGTGGGTGAAGCCGTGGTGGTTTTAATTTAAATGAAAACAAACTCAGCAACATCTGACAGGGGTCACACCACACTGATCCAACAGACTAGTCTGGCGTTTGTCTGTGCGGTGTGAACTGGCCTTAAGAGGGTCAAATAATGATGGAAACGATGCAGTTTTAACCGATTCTTGAAGATGTTAAGGATTGATCTGGGCAGGTCACTCCAGCAGGAGAGAACAGTTCATGAAAAAGTCAGTGAAAGTGATTTTGTGCTTTTTTGGGATGAACAATAAAGCACCGTAAGTGAGCTTCTAGAGGGCACATAAGTCTGAAGTAATGAAGTTAGGTAAAGGGCTCTATCTATTACTATAAATACAATTTTGATGTCATGTTGACATTTAAACTCAAAGGTAAAGGAAGCATGCATCTCTTACTTTTTCACATTGGCCTCTCCGTTGGGAATCCTCCTCAGTTTCTTCTTCTTCAGGATCTTGACGGCTCTGCGACACAGAGTCTCCGAGTCCAGCATCTCCTTGACCTTCCCGTACGACCCTTCCCCGAGCAGGTCGCCCATCAGGTACTTCCCGATCAGTTTGGCACGCTTGCGTCGCGGCTGGTAGATGACCTCGGTGGAGTCGATGCGGTGGATGAAGGTGTCCATCCCCATCAGCTCGTTCTCCGTCAGGTAGTCCAGATGCTGGAGTTCTCCACCTACACTCATCTTCCCAGGCCTCTCGCTGACCTCCGCCGATCCCGGTCTGGTTCCCGCTCACTCGACGGGAATATTGGTGATCCCAAGCAAAGTTCAGATTGGGAGGATCAGTCAGAAGAACAACATCACAACCGATAAACACCTGTTGAACCGCAGCTGAAGCATCACTCAGTAAACCAACAGATCAAAAAAAAAGTCCTGTATAACAAACGAGTCTGTGACAATCCTCTGCTGGTGTTAGTGTTAGTCCGGGCTTGATTAGCCGACGCTGGGAATCACTGGAGCTCTGGACATCTCTGCTGAAACACACAAACCTCGCATCCTTCCCAGAAGCACCAGAACGTTCCCTTTGGTGAGGATTACTGACTTCACTTCAGCATTATGGGAAATCCATGACCGAGATCCAAAATACCTACGAGAAATAAGACGCGAGATTAATCAAAGAGCCTCATCATCAATCTGCTTATGGTGTAACAGGCCTCATTCATTTCATACATTCACTCATGTGTGACCACAAAACCATGATGGACATAACGGTCAGTTTTTTGAGATTGAGATTTCTATATCATAAGCTAAATAATCTCTCCACTGATGTCTGGTTTGTTAGGATAGGTTTATACTTGTCTGAGATACAACTATTTGTACATTTGGAATCTGAGAGCGCAAAAACATCTAAATATTGAGAAAATCAACTTTAAAATTGTCCAAATGAAGTTCTTAGCAATGAATATTACTGATCAAAAACTAAGTTTTTATATATTTATGGTATACATCAGATGCTGTTTGATAGATATCAAGGCTATGCTTTTGCAAAATGTAATAAATACTTCTCCCAGTGACATATTAACCTCAATATTATCCTCATACATATAATACACTCATATAAAGAATATAGCAAATCTCAACCGCTCCTAGTGCTGGCAACGATTTATTGCATCTGAAACGGTGCATATTTATTATCTATAGGCTAGGCTATATAAACACACATGCAGTATATAACTAGAAAATATTTACATTTATATTAATAATACATAAATAGATTTAATATATATATATATATATATATATATAAAAAACATATCATAAAAATTGTATACACATGTATGTGTGTGTTTTACATATACACAGCACACACACATATATTATGTACACAAAAACCTATTTTGGATGTGGTTAATCATCGCCCAGCACTATATATTTATATCATCACAAATGTAAGTATTATCTCTGATCTGATCAATGAAACTATAAGGCATGAAGATATTAAACGATAAGTTCACTTTCAGAATAAAAGTTTCCTGACTATAAATTATAATTTTACTATAATTTTAATAAAATATTTATCATCACAGAATGAGGCAGCAAATATATTCCATACTGTAATAAAGGCTGTTTGATTAGAAATGGGTTACGAACATCATGACAGAGCGACGGCGATGTCTTTACTCAGTTTAGAGATTTCCTGGAACATTATCAGTTCTTATTATTTCTGTGATGCATCTGTGGATGTTCTGAGCCAGGGTGCCCTCTAGTGCCCAGTATGAACGAATCACATGTGTTTACAGTGTTCAATAACGGCCAATCCATTCTATGTAGGGTAACAATCTAACATTAAGCAGACATAACACTTTTTATTTTTTAAGTGTACAGAAAGAGGTATGAAGTGTAGTGTACAGACCGTACTGTTGCATCCCTAATTTTGAACACAGTATGTTCTTCTCAAAAAAAAACTAATTTCTCTTTGACTGAAGAAAGAAAGGTATGAACATCTTGGATGACATAGGGGTGAGTAAACTATCAGGAAGTTTCTATTCTGGGAGTGAATTTATCCTTTAAGATATTAAAAACATTAACATCACAGTTTTCTGCTTTTTTGACTACACTTTTTTACAAGACATAAAACTGGCATTATAGCAAAAATGAACAAAATACATTCACATGAAAGTAATAATCATTGCAAATTTAATGATTTAATGTACGGGTCAAAATGATAGATTTTTCTTTTATGCCAAAACTCATCCATGAAGATATTTAGTAAATGTCCTACTGCAAATATACCAAAACTTCATTTTTGATTATTCACTGCTTAGAACTTCGTTTGGACAACTTTAAAGGTGATTATTTAGGCCAGCCTAGATTTTTTTGCACCCTCCAGATTTTCTAATAGTTGTATCTCAGCCAAATATGGTCCTATCATAACAATACATCAATGGAAAGATTATTTATTCAGCTTTTAGATGATGTATAAATCTCAATTTAAGACTGGTTGTGTGCTTCAGGGTCACATATGTTGTCCTAATTCTTTCTAAGATTAATCTAAATTTAATTCATACAGCAAATGAAATCTCTTTTACAAGAGGGCCCTTTCTGTAGCCGAATACTATTAGACCTTGTTTTATTTGTAACTGTTACACTGTATTTCTCTAGGCTTGTAATTTGTGTCCTTTTTACTGACTGTTCACTTTTCTTTTATCATGTTTGAACATATTGAGTCTTTGCTGTGGTACTGCAGTACTTAAAGTGTACTTTATCTTATAAACGAACAGCAAAGCTACACTGATGTAAACTGATATTGTTTAAAAAGACATTTTAGATTTATGTAACGCTAAAACACTGCTGGTCACTTTCAGAAGCTGCAGTGATGCTTTCTTTTCCAAAGAATGTAAAGAAAGACTAATAATACACTGACATTCAGAAACGCAGTCATCTCGGACACATAACATCTAAAAACTTTGTCAACACCATGATTTCTTATAAAGCTGCTCTGAAACTAAGTGTAAGCTTTCTAAAACAAACTGAGATGAGCTGACAGGTGTAGAAAATAACATTAATCATTGAGACAAAGCACTGTCTGTCTTCATCTCTAACACTACATCTATTGATTGACTGAACTAACTTCTGTCAACAACCACTAGTTGTGTCAAACACTGGTTTAGTGTTGTCAAATGATTAATTGCAATTAACTGCATCCAAAATAAAAGTTGTTGTTTATATAATGCGTGTGTACTGTGTAAATGTGAAATGATTGGCATGTATAATCATAAACAAATGCTTTATTGAATATATACATCAGTGTGTGTATTTATATGCACATAATACATACACACAGCAGAAGTACACACACATCACGCAAACAAAACCTTTATCTTGGATGTGATTAATAGTTGGATGAGTAATAGTCCTCACAGCCTTGATTCTGTTCTAGTCACTCATTTAGTAAATACTGAGAGAAAATCCATCTTAAAAGGCACATTCAGCCGCACACATAAAACTGCTTTGGTGTTCCAGGCTCACAAGCAGCACAGATATATTGCTTTTT
Organism: Enteromius mattozi; assembly: GCA_032359235.1. Lineage (NCBI taxonomy): Eukaryota > Metazoa > Chordata > Actinopteri > Cypriniformes > Cyprinidae > Enteromius > Enteromius mattozi. Next base: position 21,332,714 of record JAUMHE010000043.1, on the reverse strand, counting down.
TCTTTTATGCCCAAAATCACGAGGATATTAAGATTCTAGGAAGATATTTAGCAAATCTCCTAATGTAAATATATCAAAACTTCATGTTAGATTAGTAATATTCATCTCTAGGAACCTCATTTGATCAACTTTAAAGGTGATTTTCTCAATATTTAGATGATTCCAGATTTTCTAATAGTTGTCTCTCAGACAGATATCGTCCTCTCCTCACAAACCAGACATCAGTGCAGAGATGATTCTTCAGCTTCAGATGACGTACACATCTCAGTTTCATTAAAATGACCCTTTCACACACACTGGCAGTTAGACATGCTATTTTACCATAGTATCGGTTGAAGTAGCATGTAAACAGTATGGTAAATGACCACAGTAACGATAAAGCAGCACAGTTTACCTTAGTAATGTGTTGATTGGGTGATAATATTAAAGCAGAGACAGATAAACACTTAATCCAGACTCAGGCGGGAATAATATGAGGTGAAACGAAGGCGATGAAACACCGGAGAGGGTCGGTGATCGATCCGATCATCTGATCGTGTAATGCGGATAATCGATCAAAGCCCCCAGCTCCACACAAGCCCTCAAACATCGACAGGAGCTCATAACTGTGTGTTCTGATGAGTGTGTGAGTGAGTTTGTGCGCCAAACGGCTGTTTGTGTCGACGGTCCCGAGCGTGTTTGATCGGCGGCGGTTAACGCTAGCGGCGGCTAACACTCATCTCTGACACACATTAAACTCGACAAACTCACCGACCTGAGCAGCAGTCATCAGCACGACCCAACGACGAACGGACACTCGCGTTTCTGCTCCCGTTCTGCTCTTCATTCGTTTATTTTCTCGCATCTGTTCTTCACAGCTGCTGCTGCTTCAAGGCTGCCGCCATCTTGTTTACCTCCCTCCCCTCGCTGCACTGCGCATGCGCGGGCATCCAGAGCAAAATACATTACATTTCATATCAAAATTTACGTATGTAACACATTTTATATTACCGAAATATATTAGACTTACTGCCACGGAAAGACTGACCACGTTTGCACGCAATTATACTGAGATTTAAGCAATTCTGAGATTAAACTTTACCTCACGTAAACGATTAAACTAATAATAACTAGCCTATAAACGTGTTAAAATATGTGGCTTGTGCCGATTGTAATCCCTGCTGGAAAAACAAAACAAAACACACCATCACAATTTGTAATGATTTTACTGGTTATAATGGGACTTGTATTGGTTTTAATGGAAACTGTAATGATGCCTATTGATGGCCTGTTCAAACCAATAAAATGTCCAAAAACACACTACAAAAAATAAAATAAATAAATAAAAATAATAATGGTTTTAATGGCTAAAAGTTGATGCTTTGTAATATTTGTAATGAAGTGGTGGAAACCCTTAGAGTTTTCTTTTTTTTCTTTTTTTTAGGCTACTTTATTCATTGCAAATATATATTTTAAATGTATGCTCAGCATAAACAGTGCAGAGAAATATATTTCTGAAATTTAAAATACAGTCATCAGTGTTTGAAAGGGGATCAAAAAAGTGCATCGAAGTTGTCCGAGGACAAGAACTCGTTTTGGTTTGACGACAACTTTGAGGAAAGGTTAAATGCACTTCATATTTTGACTAGTTTTAATCTTTATACAAATATATATTTCAAAATGTATCCTATAGGTGCAAGAAAATATGTTTCCATTTTGGGATGAGCCTTATATATAGCTATAATTGTATATATTAAATATAATATGTAAACTTACAAACTTAAACTTATATATAAAGCATATGTAAATATATTTTGAAACGTTTTAGCACATTTATTTTTATTTTTGCTTTGTTTGTATATTTTGAAAATGATTTAAAGATCTATATGAAAACATATTATTAGCATTCTTATTATTTGCCATATGATCAATGACACTGTTGTCCTCCACTGCTTTAAAATTTATTTAAAATAAATTTTACAACATTATTGTATTAATGTGAAGCTGCTTTGGAACAATCTGTATTCTATAAAGCGCTACATAAACAAACATCACATTAATGTAGGTACAATGATGGCCACTTATATTAGAACACCTGACAGATCTGAAGATATGGACCTTTTTTGGCATGATTTAATTTGGTGGTGTTCATGAAACATGCAGAGCACGTTGCTCAGAGCACAATGGATGTCAGATGAAGAGAATCATACTGTTTTTATCCACTCTGAACTCTAATATTTGGTGTGTTATACAGCAGCAGATCTCTCTGGCATAGTGTCAGTATATTTCCTGAGAACTTCAACATTAATGTTATCCCATGCCTTCTGCAACTCAATACATCTCGATGAGGGCCGGACTTTGAGCTAAAGTGCAAAAACAAAGTTAGAAAGTAGATAGAATCTCTCTCTCTCAGTTTCAAATCATGAAAATGTTCTCTTTTTCCCCAAAGACAGCATAAGAAAGTCTATTGGGTCTGAGTCTGAGGCAGACTCTGTCGAGCCGTGTGTCATCGAGGGCCTGTTTTGGCTCGGCTGGTGATGTGGGTTATATTTAACTAGTGTTAACCCCGTGGAATGTCAAACTCAAGCTCCGATTACAAACTCACACTGGCTTCCCTCATTACAGTCTGTCTTAATGAGCACAAACACAAATCAAACAGCAGAATCTCCACGAGTGCTGACACTTTCTCTTGAGTTTCTTTGTAATCCTCATTAATGGTGATCAGAGCTAACGTGTGTGTGAGATTAACATCCTTCAATAGTGAACTGACTAACCCGTGCCTTAACTAGCAGTGCTGGGGATTTCAGAGCAAATCCATGAATCAGAAGACCAGAAAAACAAAAGCAAAACCATTAATGTCATGCAAACCACAGGAGACTCGAGAAACGGTGCAAAAACTCACACAACTCATTAAATAATGAAACAATTAAACAACTGTGAGCACCAACTAATGAGAAACTAATGGACATAAAAAGAACACTGCTTGCATTTCTCATTTGCAAGAAGTTTCTGCTGAATGAATAAATGAATAAATGTAAATATGAAAAGGATCCCAATCACCTTTGTGTCTCCCTCTAGTGGTGTTTCTCTGCTATAGCACAAATAAAGCTGTATTAATATAATAAAAACTCATAGAGTGCTGTCTGCATCTCTGAATGTGAGATGCAGTGGTGAAATTAATTATTGACTGAATGCACAAATTACTCTGTTATCTGCTGAAAATCATTCCTGTCACTAACGTAACTCTGTTTGACATAATATATATATATATATATATATAAAAAAGGTTTGCATATGTGTTTTATCATCATATTTGCTCTATATCTCCAGTAATATGTCTCAGTAAGATGAGATTGAAATGATCTAAACATATAATGCTGTGCTGATGGAAAGCTGAAGAAATAAAGGCTCCTGTGAGGTGTTTTGGAGGCTTGTGAAGATCATTGCTCCGCTGAGGAACAGTGAAAGTAAAGCTCCTTAAAAGATCCTGAGGATCAGATTCTTCTAGAAAATGATTGATGAGCTGCTTCAGTCCAGTAAGAGTTCATCTGGAGATGTGACCAAAGTTATTCTGACGCTTACTACTTCAAAATCAGTCCAGATCTGACATGAGAAGTGTTTCTACAATTACAGTAAAAGAGCTTTTACTGGATAAAATACTCTAGACTATCAATCAGAGATAGATGAGATGAGGAGATTTATCATTTAGATGAATTTGTGTCAAAAATAAGGTTGATAACCTCATCATGTTTCCTCTGAAGCTGACTTGTCTCTATTATGTCTATGGAAGAGACGAACGAAAACACTGTTCAGATCTTGTCACTCAAACACTCTTCTCACACTGATCCAGAATCAGACACACGTTTATTTCCCAAAGAACCACAAGCATCTAGAAATGGCTCTTGATGAGAAGAGAGATCTTGACTGAACATAAAAACTAAATAACACACCAGTGAACCTGTAGTCTTCACGTTTAACACTAGATCTTTAGTGTGGAAGAATCAGTAATATCTTCTCACAGATCATGGTTCTTTGAGTGTTCTTGGATCTCCAGCAGAGCAGATGTGGGTTGTGTCTCTCATCAAACACACGTTCATCTCAAAAGCTTTTTAAAGGTTTCACACTATCTGATACTGCACACCTATAATAAATTTAAAGAGATTTCAACTAATTATTATTTAGTAACAAGTTCCACAGAAATTTTACGTTGAGTCAGTTTCTGACTTCAAAGTGTTATCTGAATTGTTATTTTTTAGTTGGCTCAACTTTTGAAATACTTTTATAATCGATTCAACTAAAATGTTTTCATTAGTCAAACATTTAGAGACTGTAGCAAATTATGTCAATAAAAATGTATTTAAGATGTGTTTTATATGTTACCTCAACTACATAAACACATTTTTATAGTTTAAAAAATATTAAAAATTATTAACTGGTGTTTATTAATCACTAAAAAGACACTTTACAACACATAATAGCCATTATTTAATAACAATCTCCACTTAAAACATTTTTCTTACAAACTAAACATACAGGAATAAAAAAAAAAAATCAATTTATGGGTGAAATATCCCTTTAAAGCTCCAGTTGACAAATATTACATCTGTAATACAGCTGCAAAATTCACTTTAAACATTGTTTAAAGTGACCCTATTATGCCATTTTTAAAGGTCGCTAACATTTTTTTATGAGTCAATTAAAACAGGTTTACATGTATGCAAGGTCAAAAAACACTTTAGTTTTCTCCAAAAATAGATTTAATTTTACCCCATT
>JAUMHE010000043.1:21281530-21294532 GCA_032359235.1 Enteromius mattozi | reverse complement strand
TTTTTGACTCAAGTGATCAAATACTTATTTGACAGTAATTCCCAAATAAATTGTTAAAAAATCATACAATGTGATTTCCGGATTTCTCTCTCACAGTGGAAGTGCACCTATGCTGAAAATTGTAGACGCCTCCATGATTTCTAAGTAAGAGAACCTGCAAAATCACAGGGTGATCAAATACTTATTGACCTCACTGTATATATATATATATTTATATATATGTTAATAATTAATTATATATATATATATATATATATACATATAGATAACTTTACAGTAAAATCTGTATTACAAAATTTGGTTTTGGTAATTACTAGATTAACACACTCTCACCAGAGTTATAAGGTACTGTAAGTCATTGTGTTTTTTCTAAAAATAAATAAATAAATAAATAAATAAATAAAATAAACAATCTGGTAGCTGTCAAATCACAGTTGTGAACATTTATAGGGACTTTAGTGTTACATATTTTGTATTCATGTATATGTGTGTATATATATATATATATATATATATATCTTGAATAAGGCACAATTTACATGGATCTCATTTATTATTAATGTGTATTATCCCTGATTAAATAAATAAATAATTATATAAATAAATAAAGAAAGCAGCTCTACAGAGAATACAGTGACAGCGAATTAAACAATAATTTTGTATAACCATCTTGATTAAATGTTGTTGTGAAGTATGTACTGTATTACAGAGATGATGACAACAGACAGAACTGTGAGCTCATATGTCTAAAACTTGATGGCTGTAAAGGACTATCACATTTACTGTAGTGGTTTTATATTCAGCAGGGCAAACAGCTAATCTGGAGCAAACAAACAGGAGCTTTTGTGCGTGCAATCTGAATATTTTCCCAAACTGACCAGTGATCCGCGGGCAGCTAATGTACACAAGCTTTCATTGGTCACTCAATCACAGATCTACTGAGATTCCCTCGTCGTTTTGAGATGCAAGGTCACCGCGAGAACACCTCTTTATCAGGACATTACACAGCATTTTAACCAGGCTTATCAACATAATTAGATTAATAATTCAGTGTCGCATACACAATGCGGATGAAAGGTCAAGTGGAAATCGGGAGGAAAATCTATTATTAATATCTGCGGTTAAACTCCAGACAATCTGATTGGCTCTCTGTGGTTTTCCACAAAAACACAAAGTCCTGATCTGACTGCGGATGAGACAAAAGTTTGGACACATCTGCTCCTTTCTCATTAATATTAATGTACAGGTTAGAATAATAGTCACAGAACTGAAGTTTTGTCCTGTAGTAAAAGATTAATATATTTAATGCATTTATTTCATATTAAGTATAGTTCAAATCTATTAACATTTTTATTGACATGACTCTTGAGACTTAATGGTATAAAAAATTATAATTAAACTTTATTTGGGGTATTACTTGTGCACAAAGCATATTTTAATGTCATTATTGAATACGTTTGAGTGGTCTTTGAATAATATTGGCCTTCAAATGCAAGATATTTATAGCTAAAGTATACTTGTAATAGTTCCACTTCTGCACAGTCAAACAGACTACTGTAAGTACATCTTTATGGACTTTAGCACTACTTCTGCACAATTCAAGTGCATTAAGTACAAATGACAAAGACTTTAAATATGACAGTTTGTATAGCATAAAAGTAAAATTGGAGGGTATTTTATGTAGTACATAAGTATGCAAATGTATTTATATTATACTTAGAATAAATACAGTACATTTACTTTAAATACATTTTATTATATTTATTTTTCACTAGATAATGAATGAACAGAAATGAAATACTAATGCATGTACAGATCAAAACATGACAAATAAATACATGAGTTTTGTCTTCGTCTAGATTCATTAGATGCATCATGGGATTCTTTGTAAAACATTAGTAAAATGTAAGGAAAGCCTGTTAGGAAAAAACATATTTAAAAAACAAAAAAAACAAAGCAAAACAAAACAGAAAATATTTAGGCATAAATTTATGATTTATGTTGATTGCTTCACATCTTAGTCCTCTTTTTCTGATGTGAGGCACAAAACAGCATTTCAATTGCATATAATAATTTTCATGAATTTGGATTACTTTTATCATAAACTACATATGAAACACTGCATTCCAAAACTGAATGCCAGAGTTTAACTATTTAAATCTATCTTTTTATTCATGCATAAATCTGCTTATTGTCAAAACAATAATACTTCATTTAAAACCAAGTAAAAACATGGTTAAAAAGTATGAACGTTTAAAATATAACTATGTGTGAAACGAGCTATACTGTATTTAGTTACATTGTATAAGATTTAATGATATAATTAATTATTTGATAATAAATATATAAACCTTGTAGTTGTTTCCTTAAAATATTTTCAGATTAATTTGACAGAAATTTAATCAATTCAATAATGTATGAAGTATCAAGTATCAGATTAAGTTTATGTTAAAACTTTGTATGAATGAATAGAAAATTTAAATGCGATCTAAATGCATAAATCTTAAATTTCAGCCTAAATATGTTTTGAGTGTAATTTCACAAATTTAAGAAGAGGTCTTTAGATTTGAAAGGTTTTAACATGAACTGAGTCACGTATGTCCAAACTTTGGTCAGCTGCACTTTCTGATGCATCATCATCCTTAAACGTGGTGAAATCAGTGTAACAGATCATCTTCAGTGTGTGTGTGTATTGAGGTTCTTACCGTTTCTTCATGAGCAGCACCACGCCAAGGAAGATGATGACGAAGAGCAGTATTCCTGCGATGACACCGGCGATCTTCACCGTGTGGTCAGTCTGTTTCTCAGGCTCCACCGCATTGGGTTTGTGCGTCGCTGCGCCTGAGATCAACCAAAGGTCATACAGAAGATTGTTTGAGGCAAGACACTAAACTTCATGCACTGCTTAGTTTAGATATTTTGATCTATTTGCTTTCATTACTTCACTTAGACTAGTGGGAAAAAAAGCAATGAAAAAATTATTTACTTTATTGCACTTTATCTATTTGCGTCAGTAGATTTCAGTTAGAATATATACCTTTAAAAGTTTTTTCTCCACTTCAGCAAGACTTACATACACCAACACTTAGAGGTTTATTCCTCTCTATATTCTGAAAGTTTTTACTGAAGGGTTTATTCAAATATCATTCACATTGATTTTTATAACATTTATTCCTAAAAACATGGTAACAATGCAAATATTTGAAGGCAAATTAGTTTTTCCTCCACTTCAGCAACATTTACAAATGCCAACATTTAGATTTTTATTCCAATCTATATTCTGAAGGTTTTTACTGAGGGGTTTGTTCATAAATCATTCACACTAATTTATATAACATTTTACTCCCAAAAACAAGGTAAAAATGCAAATCTTTAAAGGCTGTGAGTTTTTATCTACACATCAGCAGCACTTACACACACCAACATTTAGAGTTTTATTCCAATCTATATTGTGAAGGTTTTTATTGAGTGGTTTATGTTGATATATCATTCACATTGACTTATACGACATGTTCTTCCTAAAAATGAATTATTTTCTTCCTGTTGACAGTATTTTCTGATTTATGGACTGATAAAATGAGAAATGTAAAATCTAATTAGTAAAAGCCTTTAAATCTAATATGTCAGCAAAATTAAACAAGAATTTTGATCCTGGCTTTATCCAGTGTTTAGATTTATGTTCTGGAAATGTCTGCAAATCAGTGCATATTTGATTAGATAATGCCTAATCATATTTAAACATAACATTTCATTGTTGTCTATAGTTTAAATATATATGCTTGTGTAAAACTGAAAGTGTGCACTGATCATCTAAAATAAGGCAGCAGATACAGTATAGATATAAAAAATTTTACTTCCTGTTGAGGCATGGGGCCAGAATCCTTAACTTAATTTAACTTACATAATGAAATACTGCTGTGTTTCTCATTTAATTCATTCAGGTTCCAGCATTTTTTCTCTTTGTTTGTCAGTGAATGTGTTTGTCTCTGCAGCTGAATCTGAAGAACCACATTCATCCGCTGATATAATCAAACCTTACAAGTATTGGGTCTGTTTTAACCTTGAATATAACACACAGTCCAATAAATGCAGCTCATGCGCATCAGTCTAATGTATATATGACAGTAGTTTGAGCTGACAGTAGCAGTAGCTTGAGTTTTGTTGAGGACGTACAAATCTGTAAATAGGCCTACCTTTTTTAATGTATTAATAATGTACTTTTTAATGTGTTAATAATGTCCATTATAATAACGTCAATTTATGCCCATTAACACATTTATATTAAATAAATAAAAGCACAAAACTTTTAGTCATTGTTGTTGAGAACGTCTTTAAACTAGATCTCCGCGGAATCTGTGGTTTCTCAAACTCAAACGCTTCTCACAGCGCTGTTTAGTAGTCGCGTGATCGACAGTAAACGCATTTGTTCTGAGCTCACGTGGTTTAAATGAGTCGTGCTCTTCCGCTTTTGGCATGTTCAGGAATTCTAGTGCGCAAAAAAATTTAGAACGGATATGAGTTATCAAATTGTTATTACTCGCTTTTTACTGCTACATCTGGTCTAAAATTTAGTGCTGTTATCTTGTGGTGACATTGTGAAACAGCACATTTTATAAATTACGCTTGGCGGGCCATGTATAGTATATTTTAATAGACATGCTGCAGGCCACCCAAAATTCATCCACAGCCCGCATTTTGGACACCCCTGGTTTAGAACATTTGGATGCAGTTAATTGTGATTAATCATTTAAAAACACTAATAAAAAATGATGAAGAATACAATAACACCGGTCCTAGAGAGGATCTGATTAGTCGGTGGAAAAAAAAAAAACCTGAACAATGTCACCAGGGCTTCATCTCTGCTATGATTGTTAGAGACAGACTCTTAAATTGAACCACACACACATGCAGTGAGTGAGTAAGTTTCTGACCTGTTAGCTGATTGTCTCCAGCGGCCGGAGGGATGCGAACGTAAGGAGTGGTGAGCTGCGTCACCAAGATAGCAGCTGCAAGAACAAGATCCACACGCATGCAGAAAGAAGAGACAGAACCAGTGTGTGTGTGTGTGAGAGACAAAGAGAGAGAGACAGACAGAAGAAAGGGAAAAAACAAGCAGTTACTGAAAACCTGCACAACAGACGCTTAAAAGCAGAACATGCAGAACTAAACTTTTAGACACACTCGTTTTTAATCCTGGGTCATTACGTCTCTCACCTTACACAGCTCTTACTTTAACCTAGTAAGTTAGAGTAAGTTAGTAATTAACCCTGGGTTAATGTTCTTATTTGCATATTGACAAGGTTAATAACTCTGACTGGACAAGTGATGCACGTTAACCGAATCAGAAACCGAAACACTAATAGCATCTATTCAGTCTGTTATGCTGATTACATGCATAACATTATATGTAAAATTGATCACATTTTCATTGTCTGCTTGCATAGGTTAGAACGCCTACCTTTGGTAGCGACACGGACACAGTCGATTTTTGTCTCCTGAAAATCAGAAAAAACATACAAAATATCAAACATCTGAATGATTCAATAGAACAAATAATTATTTACGTTGACCAACGTGTGCTGTTTTTAAACATGCCTAAGTATATTCAAATAAATATTGAATGATTAATTGATTGACTGATACACAGTGATGTTCATTGTTATCCTGAGTAATCTTTTAAAATCTTTAAATGACAAACGGTTTTAAAATATGAAATTATATTCTTAACTGAGTTTATATTTTATATGCTTAATTGTGTAAATGCACTTTCCCTGTGATTGTACAATGTTATTATTTTTTTTTACTACTGGAAATCTTTGTGGAGCTCTGGAAAGGTTCAATATGAATTATTATAATTTTTTTAAAAATTTTAATGGTAATAACAATACTACTACTAATAATAATAATAATAATAATAACTGATAATAATAGTAGGATTAGCATTATTATTTGTGGTAACAACAATAGCAACTACAATGATAATAATAATAATAATAATAATAATTTATTAAGATTTTAGTATTAATTATAATGCTGTTGTTATTATTAAATTTTATTATAATGAATAAATTAAATTCTTCTCATAATCTGTTGACAGTGTAAGTGTAAGTGTGTATCAGTCCTCTGTGATGTTGACTGATGAAGTTCCAGTGGCTCCAGTGATTTTTTAAATAACGTTTTACTCTTGTCAGCAAAATGAAAACAGTCCAGTAACTGGTTCTGCTGCTGCATGACTCCAGTGATGTATATGCTGATATATTTTCTATGCCTGCTAAGCAGCTGTGGCATTAAAAGTGCATTTCAGCCGAATGCTGTATGTGAGCGTTCAGTATGAGCACCTGGAGCATGACTCGCTTTAGCGCCTGTAATCAAACTAACGTCTGACATCAGTCTTCAGCTACACAAACACCAGCAACAAAGCACCATGTTCTGCTTTATTACTGCAGTTCTTTTTAATATGCCGACTACTGTGCTCTCTAGTTCTGTCAGTTTATCAAAGCCAGCATAATATTATTGCACATAAACAGCGTTTCAAAAGACAGAAACTCCTGCTAGAGCTTTCAAACTACATCTGTTAAAATTACCACCATCCTTTAGGTCTTTCCAAACAGCCCAGCAATCACCTAGAAATACAATAGTAACCACTCAGGACACTTTGGCAATGCCCTAGCAACCACCAGAACAACCTAACAACACCCTAGCAACCACAGAACCTGTTCAACAGCCCAACAATCTCCTGACAACTGCCCAATAACCCTCCATAACAACCGAGCAACCACAGAACATGTGCTAGAGTCTAACAATCTCTTTGACAACTGCCCAACAACCATCCACAGCAACCTAGCAACACCCTAGCAACCACCAGAACCTGTGCAACAGCTTTACAATCTCCTGACAACTGCCCAAAAATCATCCAGAACAACCTAGCAACACACTAGCAACCACCAGAACCTGTGCAACAGCCTTACAATCTCCTGACAACTGCCCAATAACCATCCAGAACAACCTAGCAACACCCTAGCAACCACAGAACGTGTGCAACACTCTAACAATCTCCTGAAAACTGCCCAATAACCATCCACAGCAACCTAGCAACACCCTAGCAACCACAGAACCTGTGCAACAGTCTAACAATCTCCTGACAACTGCCCGATAATCATCCAAAACAACCTAGCAACACCCTAGCAACCACAGAACCTGTGCAACAGCCTAACAATCTCCTGACAACTGCCCAATAACCATCCACAGCAACCTAGCAACCACCAACCCTATGCAACAATCTAGCAATACTCTAGCAACTATCCAGAACAACCTAGCAACCCCCTAACAACCACTAGAAACTATGCAACTGTAACACCTTTGCTGGTAGTGCCAGCGCATGTCCACTAGATGGCACTCCAGCGACGTGTGCCGTCCTGTTTGTGTTTGTTTCCGCTGCTCTCCAAGGACTTTTGATCACGAACTCATGTCTCCACCCACCTTGTTTGTTGTCATGGTTTTTCATTCATGTCTCCGCCCAGTAACCCACTATCACGTGTATAAATTCCCCGGATGTCTTTGTGTTAGCACGGATCATTGTTGATTTGTATGGAGTTAATTCGTGTTCGCGTTCTTTGTTTCTCAGTGTTTTCCCTGTATTTGGATTTACCGGTGCTGACCTTGCTCTCCCTGGATTATTGCCTTTGCCTCGCCCCTCGGACTCTGTTTATCGTTGAACTGACCCACGCTTCGTTTTGTGACCATTCTGCTGTCTTTGCCTACGTTGCGCCTGTTTGCCGGTGATCTACCCTGCTCGTCTCTACTCTGTGTTCTTAATAAAACAGTTGCATTTGAATCCGCACGCCTCCTCGTCTCCATATCGTGACAGAATGATCCGTCATACAGAATTCAGCAAGTGTTTCACCCGACGTGAGATCAGAGACTTTTCTTCGCCTCGACGGCGGGATTATAACCATGTTCCGGTGTCAGCTTTGCATTCGCTGTTTCAGCGCGGACGTCACATCAATAAGTACGATGAAGACTTTATTTCAGTGTCGCATCGTGTTAATGCCATGGAGGAGACTATAAAAACGTGCTTTTTATCTGGGCTGGACCTTGATCTGCTGTATGATTTGCCTGACGAGAACCCCGATTGGACATTGGAGGAGTTAATAGACTCTGTTCTTTTGTTTTGTGGTTCCTCTTTCACTGTAGGAGAGGTGGAGGAGGACGTTCACGATCACGGCAGTGGATTAATGGATTACCGCGCCACGAACGTCAAGCCGGAACCGTTGCTCGGCTCCCGCCTCGCCATTCGGCGAACTCCGTTTTTGCGCAAGATGGCCGGCACTCCCGAGTCCGCGCGCAAAATGTCCGCCACGCCTGAGTCTTCGCACAAAATGGTCACCATGCCCAAGTCTTCACGCAAAATGCCCGCCGAGCCCGATCTTATGCACAAGATGGCCATCGCCCCTGAGCCAGCGCCTCTGTCTTCAACCACCACGGACGTCACCCTAGTGTTCCCAGGCGTCGTGAGTGTTGCTCATAAGGACTTCCAGGCTGCTCCGAGGTATGGCAAATTTATATCTTGTTTGTTGGACTCCCCATTGATGTCTGTAAGGGCCGCTGGTGTGACCATGGCTCCCGCACGGCTCACTATAGAGACTGTTTCCCTGTCCACTGTGTTTCCGGTCCTAGCAGTTGCCATTTTGAGTGTGTGGGCCGCACACTGCTCCCCAGAACCCCTCAATGACCCAGATCTACTGTGGCCCGAACCCGCTGAGCTGGTCAGTATCCCTGATCTGCCATGGCCCGAGCCACCAGAACTATATAATGATCTAGAGTACACTGAGGTTCTGCCAGTGGCTGCACAGCCTCAGGAGAGATCAGCTAGCTCTCCAGAGGTCCCGCTGGTGGCTGCACAACCTCCAGTGTCTTTGTTCAGCTCGGTTCTGACCACGGAAGGTCCGCCAGTGGCTGCACGACCCCCGGAGAAGTCGACTTCGGTCGTAGATTCTCCAGGGGTTCCACTGATGGCTGCACTGCCTCCGAGTCAGTGCGTCGGGGTCATTCCGAGCCTCATGCCTGACCCAGGTACGAACTTGGCCTGAAGGGCCACCATCAACCTATCTGTGCTCCTGTTTGCAGTCCAGTCTCCTGCTCTGCCTTGGAGGGCCTCTCCTCTGCCGTTTGATCTGCCCAGGTGGGTGTCTCCGCTGTCTGCTCCGCCCTGGAAGGCGTCTCCTCTGCCGTTTGATCCACCCTGGATTGCATCACCTTCGTTTGATTCGCCCAGGTGGGCTTCCCCGCCGTCTGCTCCGCCCTGGTGGGCGTCTCCTCCATCTGCTCCACCCAGGAGCAGACGTGTGCCATCCTCTTTGTGTTTGTTTCCGCTGCTCTCCCAGGACTTTTGATCACGAACTCATGTCTCCACCCACCTTGTTTGTTGTCATGGTTTTTCATTTGTGTCTCCACCCCTTTAGCCTAATTTCTATGTGTACTTAAACCCCGGATGTCTGTTGTGTTTCACGGTTCATCGTTTGTAAGTCAGTTCCTGGATTCCCTTGCGTTCTTTGTTTTCCCTGTTTATTGGATTTACTGTTGCCGACCTCGCCTGCCTTGGATTATCGCCTCTGTCTCACCCCCCTGGACACTGTTCGTTGTTGATCTGACTCACGCTACGTTTTATTACTATTCTCTTGTCTCAGCCTCTGATGTCCCTGTCTGCCGTTGATTACTCTGCCTGTTTCCACTCTGTCGTTGTCATTAAAACAACTTGCATTTGAATCCGCACGCCTCCTCGTCTCTCAGCCAACGTGACAGCAACAGCCTAAAATGCCCTAACAACACCCTAGCACCCATCAAGAAAAACCTAGCAACCACCAACCCTGTGCAACAATCTAGCAATCCCTTAACAACACCCTAGCACCTAACCAGAACAACCCAGCAACAACCTAGCAACCACAGAACCTGTGCAACAATCTAACAATGCCCTAAAAGCACCCTAGCACCAAACCCCAAGAAACTGCGTAGCATGCATCCAGAACAACCTAGCAACACACTAGCAACCACCATAACCTGTGAAACAATGTAGCAATGCCCTAGCAAATGCCTAGGAACCTTAACATCCCAGAAATATTACAGAGATCACACATAGAACCTGCAAAAAGAGATATTAATTCATTTTAATTAATTCATTCATTTATTCATTCCCCACAAAATATCTAAAATTGCATGAAAAAATGAAAACACAAATTTACTTGAGAAAACTACATACAATATTTAGAGTTGTTTTCATGGCCTGTCTCTTTAGTGCAAGTGTATTTTGTCTGACTGCACTGGCAGATTTGTTCAAATGTTTTGTGCATTTAAAAAAGTGAGGGGAAAAAACAAACATTCTCAGAACAATAGACTGAATGTATTATGCAGTCAATTGTTGGAATTTTACATGCTTTAATTGGAAAATTGGACACAAACACTCATTGAGAAGAGGATTTTTTTTTTTTTCACATCAGCCCTGGATATCTCAGCAACTGTTTCCCAGCAAGTCTTGAGTGTTTTTCTTCAGCTTGTCTTACACTGTATGATGGCATTTAAACACCGTCCATTAGAGCCTAAGAACGACCTTTGACCTGCTGAACGAAACTCACAACAACATAAACAAACGCTCGTCCTGCTATTATAAAGAAAGACAAACACAAATGTGCATTTAGCAGCAGATCCTGATGGCGCTGAAAAGCCTGATTTAATGAATTACAGCTCTTGAATAGACCGACACGAGGGCCGTCTTGGTAAGTGCCTGTCCGCATCCATCAGGAGGCTAAAACACAGATCCTCAGTCAATTAGGACATCAATTACAGCCGCCAGCTCTTCCTCGGCCTTTTATAGCAGCACCACTGTCAGTCTGAGCGACGTGATTTCTTTAAAAGCACAGCGAGAGGTGAGAGAGAGCGATGCATTAAAGAGGTCATCGGATGCTAGATTCACTTTTACTTCTTGTTTGAACTGAAATGTGTGGCAACCACCAAATCCTGATAAATAACCTCTTTGTCAAATCAAGTCATTCTCAGATTCTTAGCTGTTCTTTGGTTATACTTTGTTTTTGAAGGGAATGCAGCCCCGATCTAACTACTGTAAATGTGTTTATGCTTGTGATAATTATCCGTGATTTATTACTTTATCTTTTTTTTTTTAAGTCATTTACCTGTCAAGGTAATGCATCTTGATTCAAGAATGTTTAGATATTTACACTAGAAGAAAACCACCAAGACGATAATTTTTTGCAGTGCACCCTATGGAAGAGAGGGGCGGGGTCAGCAGAGCTCATTAGCATTTAAAGCAACATGCACCGAAATGGCTTGCTATGAACAGAGCTGTTTCTGAAAGGGTAAAATGGTGTTTTACACTACCATTGAGACATTTTAACCAAAGTATGTTATAGACTTTGCATTGAGAGCCTAAAGGATCATAGCAACTTGTGAGAAATGGGCATCCGATGACCCCTTTAAGTCAAAGCGAGACACTCAGAAGCCATCGAGAATCGTGGCTCTAATACTCTGAGTGCTTTGTGAGCGGCACCTGTTCCCTGATGGCCTCTTCTGTGTGTTTCTGAAGATGTGGGTCGAGGTTGAGGCGTCCGGAGGGACTCTTTTCACCTTCGCTCTCTTTCTTACCCACAATTACCTTCATCATCGAGAGCCACTCCACACTGTCATGACTCTCAATCTCTGTCTGTCTCTCCCACAGACTCCAAAATTATCATTCAACACCGCAAAAGTGATTTCATTATGCAGTATTTGGTCTAGCTTTCCAGCACAAACATCTGAATATCCTGATATCAAAATGCATTTACTGGAGAAACAAAAGGACTTAAGATGATGTTGCTGTCTGAAAGATGCATCAAAAGGAAGTTATGCTTAAAACAAGAGCCAATATCTGCCAAGGGATCAGAAATATCAGCTTAATTCAAAGGAAAAACAAATGTATTTTTCTGACTTGCCTGGCAAATATTTTTCTGGTTTTAAGCATAAACTCACTTAATTTTGATCCGTTTCTTAGAATGCAGTATTTGATATTAAGCCATTCACTGCTCCAGTAAATGCATCATGTTTTAAGGATTTTTTAACAGTGCAAAATGCGAATAAAGGCGCAAATAAATAAATAAATACAGTACATCTGGTAGTTTTCTTGGGAAATGCAGCCTCACATGGTTTAGGATTTTAATGTGCATCTGAAGTTCATTCTGAGCTCAGTTTCCTCTTACAGTAGCTACATTTACATGCACCCAAATAATGCAGAATTGTACTGAAAAACCTTCATGTAAACACATCTGTCGATATGATAGAGCTCTGTCTGAACGCAATTTCAAGAGCTGAAATAAAACAGCACCTAAACACATGAATTCAGACATTCCTACAGTACTGTATATTTTCACCACAGACCTCTGCTTACATGCATATGTCATATTTGTGTATATGTGTTTTTTTTAATAAATCTTTAAAAAAAATTTACATTGTTATTTCAGTTTTTGATTTAGTAATTATTAGTACACCAATTGCACTGCCAGCGCAGATACCTTAACATTCTGAAATCAAGACAGATTAAACTGAGAAGTCTTCTCTTTGAACCAAAATAAAAATAATTCTTAAAATGAGAAAAAAAGTCTTGTTTTCCAATTGAATCAATATTAATGTTCCTACACCATTGGTAGATTTTTGTTTCCTTGTTTTAGACAAAAAGTAACATCTTTTTTTAAATAATGCTTTTAAACATTTCTACTGGAAAACATAAAAAGCAGCTAAAGAGGGTTTGAAGTCAGTTATTTCTATCTTCTGCTGTAGTGTGTCAGTAGGAAATATCAGTTTACTTTTACAAACATTTATTTAGTCATTAATTGTAATAATCCAGTGAGATGTTTGAGATCTGATCTGATCATCATCAGTAATGACCAGTGTTGGGCACGTTACTTTAAAAAAGTAATTAGTTATAGTTACTAGTTACTTATCACAAATAGTAACTGAGTT
>JAUMHE010000043.1:21251867-21267932 GCA_032359235.1 Enteromius mattozi | reverse complement strand
ATATATAAATGAAAACAGTAATATTGAGAATTTGGGTGCATTAAAATACATTATGTGACCACAGAGAAGCAAAATAACATGACGCACTGACGTAATGAATATGTAAATGATGACGTATGACATCATCTAGCTACATCTAGTAGTGAGTTTTCAAGCTGGCTTTAGCTACTTTCGATTGAAAAAAGTTGGCAACACTGACTGCACACGTACAAGTCAGGTATGTGGCTGCGGCTCTGTGCATTAGTAGTTGTTGAACTCCAGAAAGTAGGGGATTTTATTCACTTTAAATAAAGCGATTCTCTTTAATGTAGTTGGTGCTGATTCGTTAATAAATTAGTTGTGGCAAAAATTCTGATTACAGATGTCATTTTCCATGAATCTGCTATGTTAGCAATTAAAACGTTAATTATATATTTAACGTTAGCTTGTTTACAATACCTTGTTGCATAGTGTACTGCATCTAACTCGCCAAAGCCGTTTCCCATGCATTATTTTATTTGTGGCAACTTGGCATAATGTTAACATTAACGACCGCAATTAGCCACCCATCCTTGACATCAGGTCCTGTGTCACACACAGTCACGCACATACCGGTGACAATTTAATGACTTTAAAAATTTAGGCACTACATTTATTGAATTTGAGACAAAAGGTGCACAGCTTTTCAGTTGGAAAAAGTCGTTTCCTCAGCATCTATTTTGTGCAATGCGCGCGGTGGATAAGCATCATGACTCGACTGTAAACAACATAACAAACTTTGCAATAAATAGTTTTGAAGAAAATTTGACTGTATTATTTGTGTCCCCTTCAAAAATTGCTCGTGAGAAATTTTGTTTATTGTCCCCCCCTACTGTTAAATGAAATTTACGCCCATGCAAACAAGCAATGTGACGAAAGCAGCTTTTATTTCATTTTGTTCTTTACCTTTACAATTGACACATACTGCGCATGTCTACCTAACACGTACACACACACACACATGGCGTCACCGTTTTCAAAGGTTCCTGTATTGCACAACAGTAGCATTTTCAAGAACTTGCACTTTGAAACTCGTTTTCAAAATTATCCCAAAACACAATTGATAGTTTTCATGTTATGTCACACTCTTATAGGAACACCCTCCTGGCAGGCAAAACGAAGCTGTGCTCCACTGACCGCTAGTCAATTCTCCGCAGCTTGCATTAAGTAGTAACGTAGTAAAACGCAGACAGTAAAAATGTGAAATTCATCAAACATCTTATTGATGATTTATATTTTGTACAGGCCAGCATATGAAGCCAGAATATAACCACAATGTGCAAACTTTCATGTTAAGTGGTTTCCCATAGTAAACTGTTATAAGGAAAACACTGAACTATTAAGTGGACCGCATTCTTATTCTGGCCTCATCTGTCTTCATATGTAAACTACACATTGGTAATACAGAGATTATTGAATTAGATTTTTAAATATGTTTTAAATATATTATGGCACTTTAAGTGTTTCTACAATGTTTTGGCGCGCTGTTAATGATGGAAATATTGATTGATATAGATTGGAAATGGCCAAAACGTACATTTTATTCACATACCTTTGTTTTATTGTTTTGAGAGGTAAATATTTGCGGCAGTGAAACAGATAGAAAATTTACAGGCTTTTGCTGCAGTTCTATGGATGTTTTGCCCTAGAGGTCTTCGAACTGATCATGTGACTGAAAACTATCTATTGTCATGTAAACAAACAAGCAAAACGCATGAAACGTTTCCTGCTTTCAGCTGAAAACGTTTTCATGTTTCAAACAGTTCAATGACCCCCAAGACATTCGTAAGTATTTGCTGGACTAGAGTGTTCTGGGTGGTAACTAGGGGGTTGCTAGGGAAACCGGGTGTTTACTACTATAGGAGGGTGTTTACTACTGAAGTGTCTAGGCGCTTACTAAGACATTGTTTGGAGCTTACTAAGTCAGTTAAGTTGTTCCTAAATCATTCTGTGTGATTACTAGGAGGTTGCCAGGGTATCACTAAGACATTCCACTAAGTATTTGCTGGACTAGAGTGTTCTGGGTGGTAACTATGGGGTTGTTTGGGCAATAAGGTTGTTCTTTGGGCGTTTTGGGCAGTTACTAGGGGTTGCTAGGGCCATCTGCATGTCCATCGAGTTACTTCATAATCTTCAGTGCTGTTCCAGATGAAAGCGTCTGCTGCAGACACACACCTGAGATCTTGGTGGTGGCCTGGGTGATGGCAGGGGGTCCGAAGCCCTTGGCGGTGCTGGCTCTGATGGTGAAGGAGTATGTGGAGCCGGGGTAGAGACCAAGGAACACGTGGCTGGTTTCATTCCCCAGTTTAACCACCTTCCCGCTCTGGTTAGAAAGATCCAGCACTGGGTCGAACGAGCTGACGGCTTTATACGAGATCTGCAGGAACCAGAGCAACATAAACATCAGCGTTCATGTTACAATCACACAAATGAATTTCAGTGTCGCCAAACAAATGATTCAAGACGTGCTTTGAGTTCCACCAAATTAGACTCTATTATATCCGAAATGCTTCAAGGCCCTTTTCAATTATCAGCCTGCCATAAATAAATAAAGAAATCAATAATAATGTCCGCGCTCCTGACAGACCAGGGCAGGAATCTGAAAGGGAAAGTGTCTTCTCCTCATGTTTGGAGGGTTTTGTTCATTACGCGGCATTAATGAAGCGTCATACTCCAAACACTTTGATTTGCGACCTTTGATATTCAGATTTTCCATCACGAGCTTCTGTTTCTCATAGCCTCACACTGCTATTAGATTTAAATTATCCCCACTCTGAAATGAGAAAGCGGGGATGTGTGAACATCTGACTGACGTCATCCAGTGGAACGATCAGGAACGGAGAATCTGAGGATGGGAAATCTCACCGGAAATTTACAAGAAGAACAGAACGTCTGGAATCAGAGAGAGTGAGAGGAAGTAGAGGAAAGATCGGGGTTCCCTTGATAAGAGGAAAAAAGTCCAAACTATCCTTTTGATATCACGGCCCATCAGAGAGCCTCAGCTTCTGCACTTTGATACTGTCAAATCAAAGGCAGGATGTCACTGCGAGCTCATGGACAATCGAGTCTACAGTTAGTCCCGTCTGACTGCACACACACGCACGCATGCACCACGTGCACACACACACACACATATTAATACTAATATAGTCAATATTGTTAGCTGATGCTAACTATCTAAATAACAAGCTTGTTGGTGCTAAGTTAAGGTATTTTTAAATATGAAGTCTAAATATTTTTATTTAACCACCTAGATAGATTACATCTGAGGGAAAGAAATGATGTGATGTTCAGAACATGGTAACTACAGTAATTATCAAAGTGGGAAGTGATGCCCTCTGGGAGCTTTTGGGGTATTTTTACACCACAAAAAAAAATCACATTTTCTTTATTATATTCCTAACTGGTTATTATGGGAAAATCCCAGGCATTTTGAGCAGCAGGAATAAAAAAAAAATATGCTAATATAAATCTTAATTATATTAGTAGGCTATATAAAATTGATAAATAAACATTCATCTATCTGTGCTTTTACTTAAGTACATAAAAACTTTTCACTGGAGTGATATTTTATTAAACTAATCTGTACTTTTACTCAAAAACCTGATTTGTGTACTTCCTTCCACCACTGCTAGAAGTGTTCTGGGTAGTTATTAGGAGGTCGCTATAGAGAATTTGTGTGGTTACTAGGGGGTTGCTATGGTATTTTTGTGGTTACTAGGGGGTTGCAATGGCATTCTGTGTTGTTTATTACTAGGAAGTTGATATATTTTTATTTTTACAAGTGTTCTGGGTGGTTACTAGTAGGTTACTAGGTGGTTGCTGTGGTATTTGTGTTGTTACTAGGGGGTTGCTAGGGCATTCCATGTTGTTTGTTACTAGGCGGTTGCTATGGTATTTGTGTGGTTACTAGGGGTTGCTATGGTATTTGAGTGGTTACTAAGGGGTTGCTAGGCTGGCTGTGTATGTGTGTGTGTTCACCTCAAACTGAGTGATGATGCCGAAGGTCTGCACCGGTTCTCTCCACTTCAGCAGGATCTTGTCTTCGTAAACACTGGCCTGGATGGAATCCAGAGGAACTTCCCCCGGCACTGACAAGAAGTGACATCACAAACCATCAAAACACAGCAACAGTAGCAGATCTTCATATGCATACGACATCCTCCGTAGCTGTTTTTTTGGTACTTTTTGGTTCATACTGAAAATTGTTATTGATAAATCAACAAATGATGGTTTTGAATGCATAAATCCACAGAAAAGCTCATGTTCTCCTCCTCCAAACACGTCTGTGAGCACCTGAGATTATTTCTGATTTGTTTATGGTTTCATTCTCTCGCAGGAGTGTTATTCACTCGACGCAACTCTGAGAAGAACAAAAGAGCGTGTGTGTTTAACATCCAGTCGAGACGCGGCCCAGGTGTCTAATTATTTATAAAGGTTGCCGATCTCTGGAAACAAAAAAAATCATGTTTATTCCATCAGAAGAGCTCTGCTAATGGGGGATTTAATTAGACATTCAAGCTAAATGTCAGCGCTTCACCACTCTGGAAGAAGTATAAGGAATAAGATGAGAGTGATCCAGCAGCTCATTCACTGATGTAATGTGCTCTTAGACACAATCTGATCAACTTAACCGTTCTTCAGCTTTAGCACAGAACACTCTTCTACTTTATGGTTCTTTGATAAATAAATTTAATGAAATAAAATCCTGATGTTTCAGAATTTCCTCAAACCAGTGGTTTTTGGGACACCGATGCTTACTAAAGTTGCTAAAAATAGGCAAATCCAAGCTGATGAAAATGGATAAATGGGTAAGTCTTGGTCATATTTTACAAAAAAACAAAACAAAAATTAAAAATCAATCCCACAATTATTTATAATATTGTAAATTATTAGCTACCAATAAAATTATTTATGAATGAATTTATTTGGAATATATTTAAATGAAACATTATATTTTCTGTTTAAATTTAGATTTGTGGTGTTTTTGTTATTTTTGGTAGATTTGTATTTCTATATGGTTTTTATTAAATTTGTTTTCATTTCTTAAAATTATGTTATACTTTCTATTTTAATAAAAATTGTTGCATGTACTTGTTATTTTTATTTTATTTATTTATTTTACTGCACATATAGTACATATGTGACCATGGACCATAAAACCAGTCATACATTTTTCAGAATTGAGATTTATAAGCTGAATAATCATCTCTCCACTGATGTCTGGTTTGTTAGGAGAGGACAATATCTGTCTGAGATACAACTATTAGAAAATCTGGAATCTGAGGGAGCAAAAACATCTAAATATTGAGAAAATCACCTTTAAAGTTGTTCAAAAGAAGTTCCTGAATATTGATGAATTCAGGATGAATATTACTAATCAGAAATGAAGTTTTGATATATTTACAGTAGGAAATTTACTAAATATCTTAATGAAACATGATCTTTACTTAATATCCTAATGATTTTTGGCATAAAAGAAAAATGTATCATTTTGACTCATACAATGTATTCTTGCGACTTAAGATTTTAAGATACTCCAGGCTCACATGCAGTGTTTATTAATTTGACAGTAGTTCAACTATATGAAAATGAATATTATTGAACTAGCTAAAATTAAAAGTATATTTTATTTTATTTCAATTAATATTTATTTTATTTAAAGTAACAATTATGTTTGTGTGAATTTATATATAAATATATAGATATATAATGTCCAAGAGAGTTCTAATAATTTTGGTCACCACGTGTTTTGGATCTAGTTCCTGTATGCTGAGGATGAGAGGGCTGTGTGCGCTCTCTCACCGTCCTCGTCTGTCTGGACGTGGATCTCGGGGCTCTCTCGGACTCCCTCTCGGTTACGCAGCAGCATCCGGACGCTGAGGTTGGTGAAGGGCGTGAGGTTGTGGATGGTGTGCTGGCTCCCGAGGGCCGTCTCCTCGCGGCTCTCCTCTTTACCTCGTCCTCTGGCGCGGTACTGAAGCATCAGGCTGTAGTTATAGCAGCGGGTCACGTTATAGCCCAGCGGCTCCCAGCGAAGAGTGACCTGACGAGCCTTGATCTCCAGCACCTTCAGCTGCCGAGGGCCGTGCATGGGCTCTGAGAAACAGAACAGTTACTTCTAACAGGAGAGCGTTACAATGATGCATTATACTTGCTAAAAAAGTAACTCATTGCATTACTTTGCTTTTATAGGAAGTAATGCATTACATTAG
Organism: Enteromius mattozi; assembly: GCA_032359235.1. NCBI lineage: Eukaryota > Metazoa > Chordata > Actinopteri > Cypriniformes > Cyprinidae > Enteromius > Enteromius mattozi. Next base: position 21,261,699 of record JAUMHE010000043.1, on the reverse strand, counting down.
TTTTGAGTTGCTTTTTAAATCTTATTTAAATCTTATTTAACATTTAATTATTGCAGGTTTGTATAATATTCTGAGCTTGTATTGATTCTGATGAACACTGAATGTGTTTTTGAGTAAATACATGTTGATATTTAGTCTAGAACTACAGTAAGATCATGTTCACACACAACACTCTGATTTCTCTCAACATGGCAACCCCAGAGCAGTCAGTCAACACATCAGAAACAAAGGAACTGAGTTCATTATTTGAAAAAGTAGCTCAAATATTCCTCTCTGAATTAAAAAGTAATGCATTACTTTACTAGTTCCTTGAATAAAGTAATCTGATTATGTAGCTTGTAATGTGTTACCCCCGACACTGATAACATGATAATGATGCAATAAAAAACAGCGAGTATAAAGTCCTAAACACACGTTGGTTTGTAAGAAACGCTTCAAGGCCAGAAACACACACATGGACACACAGCATAAAACCTTCCCAGTATGTCATATCTCCCCGAAAGACTTAGAAAATTGTGAAAAGGATAGATGTGGCCGTGTTGGTTTCATATCGACCTCAGAGAATTCACTCCGTCTTTTTACCCATCACTCCTTCTCTACAGCATACGAGAGCGTGCATTCATAAACACACACACACACACACACACACACACAGACACTGACACACACACTGAAACACTGAACACAAGGATATTCATATTCATATTTACATAAACCAAAACTAAACACTGTCATCATTCACTCAACCTCATGTCATTCCAAACCAATATATTATTTGATTTATCACAATATGTGACTGTGAAACACAAGACGACGCAATCCAGCAGTTCATAGCAACTACAACTGTGAAGATCTTTGTTTTACCCCCAAGTTATGTTATTAAATCTGTCTAAACTTAACTTTGGTCTTGCTTTATATATTGTATAATGTATGGTATATTGAGAGTTTATATATAGAAAATGTAAATGTAATGTATTCATTTATTTTTATTTTTTTTTTTATTATTTTGCAATTCAGAGTTTAAATATTACAATTTTAAGATTTTTCTTACAATTCTGAATATCATCTCTCACAATTTGAAAATTGTTATCACATTTTATTCATTACATTATATTTTTTTGCATTACATTACATAATATTTACATTACATTTATATTTATATTCCCAGCGCTCTCTCCACCTTCAATACCACGACTGAGGTGAGACCCTTGAGCAAGGCACCGTTCCCCCAACTGCTCCCCGGGCGCTGCAGCAATGGCTGCCCACTGCTCCAGGTGTGTGTTCACGGTGTGTGTGTGTGTGTGTGTGGTTGTTCACTTCTCACTGTGTGTGTGTGCACTTGGATGGGTTAAATACAGAGCACAAATTCCAAGTATGGGTCACCATACCTGGCCACAAGTCACTTCACTCACTTATTTTTCTCCCTCATTTGCTCCATTGGTGGAAACAAAAAGCAGAATTGCAAAATGTAAAACTGTCAAATATAAACTTATATAATTATAAGAAAAAAACTGAATTATGCGTTGATATCTCATCATATTTACCTTTTATATTGTTTCATTCTTCACTGTGGTGCAAACAGGTTTATGGCTATGAATCTTTATTTTGTTTTTTATTTTTAATCCCAGAGGTCTGGAGTGATATGAGAGGAGACTGAATGAACTGTCCCTTTAACAGACACACACACACTCTCTCTCTCTCTCTCTCACACACACACACACACTCTTGTGGACTGGAATCAGGGCCCTGATCTTGTTTCAGCGGGTCTGGAAACAGGAGAGTCTCTCCAGGATCAAAGCAGCAATCAGAGAAGAAGAGCAGATGAAAGCCTGAATCTAATACAGCATCACAACACAGTCCAGAGACATCTGATCAACTTCTGCTCGATGCAGATCAAACAACTGCTTCTCTTCCTCTTTTGTAAGTCACACTGTATGAAAGAAATGGAAGCTTCTGGAAACAGGATGATGAGGGTAAAATGTAATCTTCTGGACAACACGCAGATCTTCAGCCGCTTCTGAAGGACAGCAGTGAATGAAATCAGAAGATCCTTCTCTGTCTGTCTCTGTCTCTCGACACACACTAATAGGATCAATCTCCATTCTCACTTAGATCTGAAGTCCATTTCTCTGGAACTTAACATTTTCCCACCTATTAGATCCAGACAGCGCTCAATTTCCCTTCTCAACTCTGGACACACACACTCATATAACATCTCTAAGGTTTCGATCAAAAACTTTTCAAATTTTCATGTATTTTTAATGTAATTTAGAAAAAATTATAATAAATACTTTTATTCAGGAGGGATATGTTAAATTAATAATAAGTCAAAGTAAAGACTTTACTGCTAGAAAAGATTTCTATTTTAAACAAATGCTGCTCTTTTTTAACTTTGTATTCATCAAAGAAGCAAAGAAAATGTTCCAAAAAACAATATGAAGCAGCACAACACTGAAGACTGGAGTAATGATGCTGAAAATTCAGCGCTGTGTCACAGATATAAATAATATTTTAAAGTATTTTAAAATTGGAAACCAACATTAGAAACTGCAATAAGATTTCACAATATTGATGAGCAAAAGACACATACTATATATATATATAATGGTAGTATGGCTGCGCAATATCGGTAAAAACTGACATTGTAATAATTTCATTTTCTGCAACATAAAAAAAAATAAACAAAAAAAAAACAAATCACCAAATGACTTATATAGCTTTACTTATGGGAGGAAAAAACATCTGCAAATAAATATATAAAAACATCTGAAAAGGCCATTTTTGTTCTAAAGACGTGTTTTTAAAGTGTTAAATCCGTTTAGACCTGCAAGATTTGTGAAAAACTTTTAGTCTTCATGTTTGAGTTTATAAGAATCAGTAAATTTAGTCAGTTCGCTTAAACCATCTTCACCAGTCAACCAGCACTTAACCAGCACAATCATTTTCCTGAAGAATCACAAACCGTTCAATAATAATGTTTGACTTCTCCACACATCTGAAGTCAAACACGAAGAGCAGCATTACTTGAGCAAAGCAAACACGCAGTCAAAGACAGACGAGACGAGACGATATCAACAACACAGTCATTAATAAGCTGTTTGTCTCAAGGCCAGAGGAGTTTAAGGCTATAAAACACATTCAGACTCTTAATTCAACACATCTACATTCAGCAGACAGTTCTTTGCAGTATTAATTGTTTTGATGACCCAGGAATAACAGGTCATTCTGATTATATAGCACTTTATGTCAAGCCTTTACGTACAAGTATAATAATGCATTAAGTTCAGCTTTATTCTTAAATGTGTTATCTTTTCATAAATATAATAAGACTCCTAAATCAGTTAAAACTGGTTGCTTGCCATGTGTTTTAATTCATCGCACATTCTGAAGATGTAATAATGAATAGATGAGTCTTATAATGAATTATAACAACAATTATTCATGGGATCACTGAATGGTGCTTTAATGAATGCATTCAAATACTTCTATGATGCATTAAACAAAAGGCTTCAAGTGCTACTAAATGCATCTATTCATCAAACACTGCCTTCATGAGTTCACCTGAATGCTGCTGCTGTTTCATAAGCCCAGTAAGTCACAGTTTACCGTGTTTTTACCACAGTAAGCGCCCGACCTCAATGACAGATGGTGCTTCAGAAGAATGAAAGGTCGTCTCAGATGCTTGCATGTTCCTCTGTGAAGCTCGTCCTTGACTGCTCAGACCTGACAGCCTAGCACTCGCTAAATGATTAAATGCAAATGGAAGGAAGTCAGACTTCAAGACGCAGATAAAAACAGAACGCTCGCACGCATTACAGAGGACGAACCGCACAAAGACGGAGCAAACGTGACGGAAACGCTCTGAGTAGAGTTTAGCGTCTTGCATGCATTTCATGATTTATTCACAACACCAATAAGCAAAGCAGAAAAATGACATTTGGAAAGGTCAGAAGCAGGAGAAACAGCTGAACATGCAGGTTCAAGACTCTGTCTCAATCTGACAAATCACACACTTCAACATCCTGAAGATTACTGATGGACTGCGTGATCGGACGCTAATATCCCCTATACTCACCATATATCCATATATACTCAACTCTAGAGTTTAATGCACGGCTCTCTGCTTCACTTCCATGTCACTCATTAACATTCATTTTATATTCATTATACATATGCATACATTTTTTACATCATTTTTCTGTGTGTGTTCATATGTATGTGTGGGCAATATTAAGTGCTGGACAATATTAATCACAAATAATCGCATCCAAAATAAAGGTTGATGCTGAAAATTCAGCTGAACATCACAGATATAAATTACAGTTTAGTGAGACAGTGTGTGTGTGTGTGTTTATGAATGCACGCTCTCGTATGCTGTAGAGAAGGAGTGATGGGTAAAAAGACGGAGTGAATTCTCTGAGGTCGATATGAAACCAACACGGCCACATCTATCCTTTTCACAATTTTCTAAGTTCAGCAAATGATTTAAAAAAAATATGGCATTGATTTTTGTGCTTTACAAAAGGAAAAAGGCAGGAACAGCATGTGAATCAAGCTCAGCTTTAAAAGCTATTGATTTTTTGGACAATTGGCTGTATACACAGAACGATTTGTGAGATTATTTAAGAAAGCGTCTGAAATGTGACCCGCGAGCTCTAGTGCGCCATTATTCAAGTACTCTTATTTCCAGACATTTCCTTCCTATTGGTGTGAAAACCACTTAAGAACGAGAAGGAGACAAGAAAACAAGAGCCGAGCGCGAGACGATTCAGACTCCAACATCATCAATATTCCTTAAACGTCTCCTGAATCACAGTCTGCAAGGTAACTGACTGACAGACAAACAAACAAACAACAAAAATATGGAACTGACTGAAAAATATACTTTATGCAGTCCCTTGTTTTGAGTTTTGATCTTCGCAGACCATTCCTGAGATCAGGATGAGTGTGTTTCTTCATCAGATCTGGAGAAATGTGTCTGCATCAGTGTCTCAGTAATGGATGTGAATGGGTGCCGTCAGAATGAGAGTCTGATAAAAACATCAGAATAATCCACAGCACTCCAGTCCATCAGTTAACATCTGGAGAAGACAAAAGATCAAACTAATCCTGACGGCACCCATGCACATCCACTGCTGAGGTGCTGACGCAGAGACACATTTCTACAAACCTGATGAAGAATCATAATCTCGAATGAGCAAACTTTAAGCACATTTTAATTTTCAGGTGAACTATTCCTTTAAATAATTCAGAAACATTTTAAGTGAGACTGAAATGAAGTGAACGAGAGCTGATGAACGTCTGAAGGCTCCTTCACATGCATTTGCTGCCGTTTAAAGAGTGTCATGCAGAAAATAGAGCTTTAAAATCCCTCTATTTGCGTAACTATCAGCGACACACAGTGACGGAGACGAGTCCGAGCGGGACGGGAAAATCCTCTCTCACACACACACACACACACACACATAATGTTGGTGAATAGTCCAGAGAGACAGAGACATTATCAGCATGTTTAACAACATCATTCATGGAGAAACACCTCAGCAATGACTGAATCAGGCCAATTTCTGCTTCAATACAGAGAAAACGTGCCATACTCAACCGGAAAAACACACACAGACTCAGTGAAACACCAGCACAACTCTAAAAATGACCATCTCACTGGCCTATTCATGTTTTTCCTTTATTTCACAAATCAAAAAATAAATAAATAAAATAACAAAACCAAAAACAACAAGAAACGGCTATTTGTGAGTGAATGCATCAAACTGAGCAAGAAAACAACCCTAAAGACTGACTGTGAGGAAACAAATCAAACCTCTCACACAATCCTGCTTCTCAAATACTGTAAACGTCAGTACAGTAACAGTGATTTAAAGCTCAAAGCTGCTGTAAACGTGAGGCGTGACCGAACAAACACGACGAGCCTCTCGGCCTCTCTCACCAGCGGCTAATTGAATAATTTCAGTCTGACATTTAGATGGAACTATTAGCGGCTCTTTATCATTACAGCTTGACATTTAAATAATGTTTTCTAAATTATCAGCACATTATTGGCTCCTGTTCATCCTAATGGCTCATTCATATCACCTTTATCATGCAAATAGATGACACGATTACACACCAGGCCAGACAACGAGAGACGTGTGTGGGTGTTTATATTACATTAGAAATGACCATTTAGAGCTATAAAGTGTACAATTATACGCATATGTGCACATCCAAACTACTGCTGAAAACTTTGGGTCGGTAAGTTTTTAATGTTTTCAAAAGATGTCTCTCAGCAAGGCTGCACTTATTTGATTAGAGATACAGTAAAGATAATAATATTGCCAAATAATATTATTATTTAAAAAAAAAAAAAAAAAAAAAAGATTTCTCTGTGAATATTTATTTCTGTGATTAGAGCTGTATTTTCAGCATCATTACTCCAGTTTTCAGTGATACATGATCCTTTAGAAATCATTCTAATTCCTTAATAAAAGTTCTCTGTTTAATATACTGTAGGCTTGTTGTTAGTAAGAAGTTTTCACAGTACTATTTTATTGTCATAGGCATAAAATATTATTTTCAAGCATTGGCCGTGCATTGTAACATAACATGAAACATCCTAAAGCGCTGCAACGCATCATAAAACATCGTAATGCATCATAACGCAACAGAGCATCATAAAGAACGCTGCAATGCAACATTGAACACCTTACTGTGTTGTAACGCAACAAAGCATTGAAACACATCATAATGCAACAAAGCATCATAACACTGTATAAAGTACTGTAACGCATTGCAATGCAATATAATGCATGGTAACGCATCATAATGCAACAAAGCATCATTAAGAAGGGTAATGTATTGTAATGTAACAAAAACACCATAAAGCATTGTAACGCATTGCAACAAAGCATCATAAACTATAATAATGCAACATAAAGCATTGTAACACATTCATTAATACAAGTTCTCTGTTTAGTATAAGTTTGTGACTGTACTGTTTTCTTGCTGTAAGAATTAAATGAATCAACCAGCACTGGTTCTGCTCAAAGAAAGCGAAGGATCCAATGTTAAAGATCAAAGCAAACGCTACAAAACCTCAGCAGCACCAACAAATATCATAATCAGTAATATCGATGCTGTCACACCTTGATTTTAATGGCTTTATGAATTATTTTCCTCACTGAGGGAACTCTGTTTGGAGTCTGCGTTCATCACATGGAAGAGAGTAAACGATGAGTGTTGTTTCAATCATTCTCAGCTCAAGTCTGCTGAGGTCAGAGGTCGGTTTGCCTGATTGGTGTGAGTTTTGGCTCAGATATGGCTTTATCATTTGCATCTTCACTGGCACCGATCACACTTATTACAGCGAGAGATCAGTGGAGTTCTCACACTGTCAGCGTGTCTCTCTCTGATGGATGTATTGACGGATGGAGCACACTAGTTAATGAAACGCAGCTCTTCTAGCAGCCGCTGTAATGAGATCAGCGTGTGACCCGCCGGGCTCCATCTGATCTGTTAGACTGATGTGTCGATCTGCTCCAGAAGATCAGGAGGTCAGGGGTCACGCTTTAACATGAAGGGAAGCGGGTCGCAGCTCGTGAACCCAATCACCAGAGTGATGGTGTTACCACGGTAACCGAGCGCCTGATCGATGTGTTTGGGATCAACCTCCAGCCATAACATTTAAAAGTGTTTCTGAAAGAATTTATTACTTTTATTCATCAAGGGCACATTAAACAGTACAGACATTTATAATGTTACAAAAGATTTCTTTTTTAATATGTGGCTATGTTTTAATATAAAATTCTTAATTCAGGGCCACAGATTAATTAAAACTAGGAAATTAAGGGAGCAATAAAGTTGTGGGAGCAATATATATACAGTATTAGTATTATGTATCAATATATATACAGTATTATGATGCATCATAATGTATCATCATGCATAGTGCATCATAAAGCATAATACATCATGCATCATACTGCATATCATATCATAACACATCTTAATGTATCATAATGCATAGTGCATCATAATACAGCATGCATCATAACGCATAACGAATCAAAGCATTGTTATGCATAACACTTCATTATCATCATGTATCATAATGCATAGAGCATCATAAAGGGTAATTATACATATAGTACATAATGCATTATAGTTCATCATGACGCATTATACCAAATAATGCATCATAACACATAAAAATGCTTATTGCATCATGCATAATAACATATAACACATCAAAAGCCATCATAAAGCATGATAAGGCATTATACAGATTTCTAAGTCATCCGTATGAGTCATGTGGTATATTTCAGCTCATTTTCGCTGATGCTGTCTGAAAATCAAATGAATTGCAAACTTTTGAGGAAGTACGAGTGAAAGTAAACGCTGCTGTAACAGGGCTGAAGCTCTGGGTCTAATGAAACATGCTTTCTCTGCATGATTCATCTGACAACATACATCATGACTGACGGATATAGAGAGAGATGAGTTTACAAACAGCCTGCAAAGTGCTGAAGCTGATTCCTTTCTTATTTATTTCATTCCTCCCACTGCTTCCAAATCAAACTTAAAAAAATAAAAGCAGACAAACAGTCAGGAGTGAATTTATCTTCATTAGTGCCAAAGCTCATCTGCTTCCATTCAGCTGCCATCACTGATGATGAACGACATCAGACGAGAAGAAGAACGACAAGAAAGAAAGAAACATAAGAGTCAAAGAAAGAAAAAAGAAAGTGGAGATAGAAAAGTAATAGTTAGAATTAATATTAGTGCTGTCAAATGATTAATCGCAATTAACTGCATTCAGAATTAAAATTTTTGTTTACATAATATATGTGTGTATATTTATTATGTATATATGAACACATACATCCATGTATATATTTTAGAAAAATGTTATGTTTATATATTAAATATATTAATAAATAATACAAATTATCCGATGTAAATATACAATCCCCCGGTTTCACAGACAAGGCTTAACCCTAGTCCTAGACTGAAATGTAAATCTGAGCTGTTTCAACTAAAAGAAACCTGCATTGACTGATCTTAAAACATGCCTGTGCCTTTGTTTTGTCTTAAGATGCACGCCAGTAATGCCTTTTTCTAAGGCATGTATATAAAAAATAATTAAATGTCCTAATTGAACTGTGGCCTAATCCTGGCTTAGGCTAAGCCCTGTCTGTGAAACCGGGCCAATATATACACAGTATTTACATGCATTTGTGTGTGTTTATGTACGCATAATAAATATACAGAGTGTGCACACATATATTATGTAAACAAAAACTTTTATTTTGGATGCAATTAATTGTTTGACAGCACTAATTAAAAGGAAAAAAAAGAAAATAAACCAAGAACCAAGAAAGAAAAAAAAAATTGAAAAACAGAAAGAGAAAAGGCACAAATAACTGAAAATAAATAAATTAACTTGGAAATAAAGAATGCAGTAAAAGAAGAAAGAAAAATAGAGCAAAGAAGAAAAATAAATAAATAAATAAATAAAAGGAAGCAAGTTTTCATTGATCATAAAATCATTTGTTTGTGAACAAACCTTGCATCCCATGATGCATCACACCAAGCTGATCTCATGTGAGGCGTCAGGTATGAATAAACATTATATTAATATAAAGATTATTGTGAAATAATCTATGTTCCTCACACAAATATGAGAACATTATCTTCTGTCATGCTGCTTCAGAGGACGATGAGAGACAGCAGAAACAGATAAACTCTCTCAGGATCATCCTTTAGGAAAGGAAAGGAAAGGACGTGACATGTGGCCAAGTATGGTGGCCCATACTCGGAATTTGTGCTCTGCATTTAA
>JAUMHE010000043.1:21218214-21239086 GCA_032359235.1 Enteromius mattozi | reverse complement strand
TGTTCACACACAACACTCTGATTTCTCTCAACATGGCAACCCCAGAGCTGTCAGTCAACACATCAGAAACAAAGGAAGAGATATTTCCCTCTGAATTAAAAAGTAATGTGTTACTTTACTAGTTAATTTCTTTTCTGGTTAGTTTACAGTGTGTGAGGACTCACGTTTGATGGTCAGCTCTCCGTAGTTGGATACTCCTACGCCTCTGTTCGAATGAACGATGCATCTGTAACGGCCAGAATCCTGTTTAGTCGTGTTCACCACATCAAACATGCCGATAAAGCGCTGGTTATTCCATGGTTTGGTCGCTTTCATAGGAGCTTCACGACCACCGATTCCCTGCAGACCAGAGACAAGAGCACAGGAGCAGTGAGGTGTTTAGAAAGGACAAATAAAACATACATTCAGTTGAAAGCATCCAGTCTCTCATACAGTAAATGTTTAATTCATCAGTATATTGTATATAAAGTGATAGTCAACATAAAAAGACTAGATGAACACAAAACAGCAGAACAACATAACCTTAAAGAGAATAAAAATCATCATTCAGCTGAACTCGTATGTTTCAAACACTTTGGCTATTATATTTTCTTTCTCCACACATTTATTAGATGTTTTCTAGCATATTTCTGTAACTTCTCAGGTACTGTAATATCAATAGTATGGACTCTCTCTCTCTCTGTCTCTCACACACTCTCACACACACGCGCGCGTGCAGTTCCTCCAGCTGTCAGCCGGTTCAGCAGGCAGATGGAGGCCATTTGTTCGTCAGTGATATTTCTTCATTACTGTCATCAGGGACTCTGCTCTTAATGTCTGGATCTCTTTCCTCTGTTAATGAGGACGTGTTTGTTTAAGTGACAAACTGCGAGGCTGAGAGAATGCTAACAAACTACGCAAACATCTCTCACACTCCTCACAGGAGCCTCAAATGTTCATGTCATCTGTTCTTCGGTTGCAAAGAAATTACATTTTTTGAGCAAAACATTCCAAGAATGTTCTCCATATAGTGGACTTATGGTGGACAACGATTTGAACGTCTAAATGCAGTTTTACTGCAGCTTCAAAGAGCTCTGCCTGATCCCAGCTGAGCAATAAGGGCCTTATCTAGAAAAAATAATCAGTTTTTTTTTATTTCCTTTTTTTTATAATAGTTATCCACTTTTTAACCAGAAATGCTGGGCTTGCTTCAGCTCTATTGTCATTGAAGTCAACTACACGGAAAAGTAACCCTCAAAAATGTTTATGTTTTCACGTTTCTTTGTGACGAAATGAACATCTTGGATGACGTGAGGGTGAGTGAATTATCAGGAAAATGTTATTCTGAAAGAGGACTTATCCTTTAAATCAATATATATATATATATACACACACACATTTAGTGCTGGCACATGATTAATCACATCCAAAATAAAAGTTTATGTTTACATAATGTTTGTACAGTATGTGTACTTTGCAAATGTATTATATAGTTTAGCAATATTTACTTGCATATACGTTTATATACTTCTATTCTTCTTAAATTATTTTATATCATATATAAATATATGTAATATATAAACATAACATATTTTTATATACACACATAACTACTGTATACACAGTACACGCACACACACATATTATGTAAACAAAACCTTTTATTTTGGATTAATCGTTTGAGAGCACTAATTTAAAAAATTCTTTCTTAAGTAAATGTATGTAGTTTTTTAGAAGGTTTAGAAAGCAAAAATACTGATAGAATACGTGAACAAACTCAGTTCTGATCATTTGATGTCAGACTGGATCAGATCAGGGCTTCTGTGTGAGATTTAAACAGCTGAGAAGAAAGGCAAACTCGACGCGACTTCATTAAACTCAGTAAACAGTAATGATGCTGAACCGTCACGCGTCCCAGCGGACAGATGAGGCCCTAAACGAGCCTCTGGGTTTAATGAGGCGCTCTGCTGCGGGACATTCAGACCAGATAGAGTGGATTCGGACTGAAATCAGGAGATGAGCTGCTGTTCTTCATCAGTCGTGAACACACACCTGCTGCGGTCTGCAGACTGCTAACACAGTTAGTCATGGACTTACCTGCAGCCAGAGGTTGAAGTTGTCTCTCCACTCTCCGTTGACCGTGCAGTGGAACGTAGCTGTCTGTCCGGCGTTCACCTCCACGCCTTTGATATGGAGAAAGTGTGGTGTGTTCACTGAAGAAACAGAGACGAGACGTTACTCCAGCTCAGTAAAACACCCGGATATAACAGCATCTCAGTCACATCTCTAAGACAGTCAGGGTAAAAAATTCAAAATGCTAAAATTATAAAGTCATACTATTTTGAGAATAGCCAAAATTACGAGAATGAGGTCTAAATATTTTGAGAATAAAGTCTAAATATTTCACCAAAAAAATTGAAATTATACAAATACAATCCAAATATTTCAAGATTGAAGTTGAAATTGCAAAAATAAAAGTCGAAATGTTTCAAGAATAAGGTTGAACTTTTACGATATAATAGCGAATGAGAGACACAAAATTCAATTCTCTACTTAAAATTTTGAGAATAATGTCAAAATGTTTTGAGAATCAAGTCGAAATATTTAATGAATAAAAGTTCAAATTATGGGAATAAAGTCCAAATGTTTCAAGATTAAAGTAGAAATGATGAGAATAAAGTCAAAATATTGAAAAAATAAAGTCCAAATATTTTGAGAATAAAGTCAAAATTACAAGAATATTTTCAAAATATTTTAAGAATAAAGTCAAAATGTTTTTAGAATAAAGCTGAAATGGTATGATAATAAATACAAATATTTAGAATAGTCAAAAAATTGTAAGAATAAAGTTAAAATATTTTGAGAATAAAGTTGAAATTATGAGAATAAATTCGAAATATTTCATGAATAAAGTCAAAATATTTGGTGAAAATAAAGTCAAAGTATTTAAAGTCTAAGTGTTTTAAGAATAAAGTTGAAATTGCAAGAATAAATTTGATATATTTTGAGAATAGCGTCCAAATATTCAGAGAATATTGATATATTAGAGGTTATTAAAACTATTTCAAGAATAAAGTCTAAATTACGATAATAAAGCAGATGAGGTCTCAAGCTCTGCTCAGATCATCAAAACTTGCAAAAGTTCAACTCAACAGGAACTCAAACCTTGAGCTGCTCTTCTCATTCATTTACGGCTCTGTTTTATTGTAAATTCAATGCACACATACTGATTCATTTATTAGAGTTCACAATCTCTTCAGCTGTGTGAGTATTTCAAGATGTTTTATTACTGATATCAATATCACCCTCTCAAACTCGTTGTTTTTCAGAATGAGCGTTACACAAAAATCATTATTGGTTCTCATTTAATCTGCGCTCAGCTAATAATATTCCCCTAAAACTCTAACCTTAACTCTATTGATTTAAGAGCGAGCGGAGGCCGGTGTGTTCTCATTAGTCTCTACAACAAAGCGCACTCATATCTGGGTCAATATGCATTTAAAACCAAATGCATCTGTGAGATGAAAGCTCATTTAAATCAGGTTATGACGTCTGATACTTGACTGGGTTTTCTCGCAGGCCGCCATGACCTTGAATTGATCCGCAAAAACACTGCTAATTCAATCAGTGCTGTCTCCATTCTTCCTCACGCTCTTCAGTATCTCAGCAGCCGTATTTCTTTACTATACTCTTCCATCTGATTGGTCAAATCGATAATGATACTATTTACTATGTGTCTTTTAAAAGATGCGACCATTAAAAGGTTTGAAACGCCATTACAGTAAATTAAACTGATGTGTGATTTGCGATCTCTGAGAGGATGCTCAGAGAGAAATACTATCGCATTCTGCATAATATTATAATAGTATATTCTATAATGCACATTAAATATCAGTCAGTGTTGATTTAAACTGAGTGCAAATAGCTTGTTGAGATGGGACATTTACATTTACTTTTATTTACACTGCGGAAATAATTTTCGACTTGTTTTCTACAAATATCTACATTTTTAAGAATAAAGATACATTTATTTGAGAAGCAAAATGGCTGAAGATATTGTGTCTTGTTTTCTGAAAAAAAAAAAAACATTAAAAGTTAAGTGAGTTTAGGCTTAAAATAATAAAATAAAGCGAATAAATAAGGTGTTACCAAAATAAAATATTTTAATAAAATTTGTTTATGTCTTGGGGATTGTTTGCCCTTGTGATGTTCCTGATAAAAAATAACCAGCCTACAAAATATTGCTTATAATTTTCCAGTTATTCTACTGTTTATTATTAACAAACTTTTCAGTACAGAACACAGGTTAAATGTATTTTTCTGACCAAGTTTTTCTGTTTTAAGCTTAAAATCACTTGCATTTTCAAAAAAAATTATTATTTTCTGAAGTAATTTGGCTTAAGAATAAGAATTAATTTAAGAATTAAGACAAAAATAGCCTAAACACTTTGAAGTGCACTCCTTTGTGTTATAATACCACTATTCTGTACTAACAGTGTCTACAGGAACCTAATTTTAAGTCAAGAAAGAGAGACTATAAAGTCCTAAGAATGGAAGTTCCCTAAAGAGTGAAGTGCACTGTATTATAGGATCCTGAATTTAGATCATCTGGATATTCCAGGTGTTTTCTATCTCCACTTTGTGCCTGGATTCATACGGCTTTCATTAATACACAGTAGTACATCATTCTGAACACAAACTTTCTCAGTAAATCCAGTTGAGCTCCTGTTTAATCTGCTAAAAAGGATTGAATATCTGCTTCACCGATCTAAAATCTGTATTCTATTCACAATCACTGAACAATAAACAGTTAAAACGAGGATAATCCAATCAAACACTGTTGTTACGGTCACATTCATCAGCATCTGCACATGTCTGCTTTAAACTGCATGATTTATATATTTAGAAAATATGTACTGCAGTATGTATCTCAGGTGGAGAATTAGGGGATTCAAAAAATATTATTTACACCAGGGGTGTCCAACCCTGCTCCTGGCGATCGACTCTCCTGCAAAGTTTAGCTCCAACTCTAATCAAATACACATGCCTTTAATTTTCAAGCGATCCTAAAATACATAATTAGTTGCTTCAGGTGAGTTTGATTAGAGTTGAAGCTAAACTTCGCAGGAGAGTCGATCGCCAGGAGCAGGGTTGGGCACCCCTGATTTACACAATGGCAGCAGCAAATTATTCATAAATAAATTAGGTAAAAGAGTAACTGAAGCGGATATATTTTTAAAAAATTAACTGTTTACTCTTTTATTTATTACATATTTTAAAATGTCATTTATTACTGTGATGCAAAGTTAAAATTTCAGCAGTCAATGCATATTTAATTCAATAATTTAAAAAAATGCACTAATTAATGATTTTTATGTATATGCATGAGATTTTTTTATGTTTCTGAAAAAAGTATTTTCTGCTCAACCAGTCTGCATTTATAGAACCAAAAATACAGTAAAAATTGTTAAATATTATTATAGTTTAAAACAGCTGTTGTCTATGTAAATATCTGTTAAACTGTAACTTATTTTTGTGATCATATCTGAATTTTTAGCATCATTACTCCAGTCTTCAGTGTCACGCGATCCTTCAGAAATCATTACAATATACCGATTTAACACACATGTATATTTATATAGAATGATTTCTTAAGGATCGTGCAACACTATGATCCAGTCAAACACTGGAAAAATCTATTAAAATCAAGTTTCAAGGTTCCATAACATTTTAAATAAAAGCTGCCCTTGTAAGTGTGCTGCCTATGTAGACAGCAGAATCCCACTTGACCCTTTCCAGCCTCCTCCATTCATCCTGCTAACGGCGTCTCTTTTACACTCTGATATCTCTCCAGCACTACATGAAAGCTTTATCGTCTTCTTCCCTGCTCTGTTCTGTCTTTTGTTTTCTTTATTATGCTCTCTTTTATGGCTCGACTTCAATGCCTGGAGAAAGACAGACGATATTGATATTTGGAGGATGGCAGGAAAAGGCCAAGGAGCGGGCGATGAGGGTGTTTTTACGACGGAGACGGGTCTTACTGCACTGATGGCCCTGGAGGACGACGTCCTTGATGGCCAGCATGCCGCGCTGCCCGGAGGTCACCGCTTCAAAGACGATCTGCGGAGGAAAGAGAAAGCTCATAAGCACGGTGATAAATGGACACGCTCTCAAAATGCCAGACGCAGGTGTCCCACAGGTTTCGAGAAGGTGAGGCGTAACACAACGGCGTGCAAAGATGAGGAAAGCACCATTCGCATTGGTCATTACTGCTCATTAAAACACCATTTGGCTTTAGTTATTGCACCAAACTTGTTAAATCAGCGGCGTAAGGGGAGCGGGCTCCAAGGGTGCTCACGGTGAATCGGCTGTCTGTCAGATGGCGGCGTTTATAGACGCGGTAAATCACGGCTCTGTCGGTGAGGTGCTGTGGCAGCATGTGCTAAATCTGCTCCGTTTATACAGCCAAACAATTCAACTCGACAGCCGGACTCTGGGGGTCAGGGCTAAAGAGCGCCGAGTAAAGGATTCTGGGATGCATGCTCTTTGCTAAGGTTTCTATTATGATGCATTTTTGGTGGGTGATTTGACAGGCGTCCCTTGAGCCGTTTCTCTGGCGCAGGGCAACGTCACGGTCACACTGACCCGTGCCAGCTGTTGACCATGAATATGATAAAGAAGAATAAACTTATTATACAGTGAAACATAGTTGAGATCAGCTGCTGTAGCCAAAAACATGTAGTTGTGGTTTTGCATTAATTGTTTTAAAGGGCAAATTCACACAAAATGTTTGTTTTTAACGCCAGGTCAGCTTCTTTAATGCTATTTTTATTGCCAAAAGAAACATGCAGTACTTCAGTTATAAAATGGAAAGATGGAAACTAATTAAGAATTATTTTCTAAAAATTCTAGAACTAATTTTTAATTACACAGTTATCATTCACTCTCTCTCATGACGATTCAAACTTGTATGACTTTCTTTCAGTGTTTTTATGTATATCTTGACCAGTGTTGCCAAGTGTGTGTTTTTTTCTGCAGAATTGGGCTTCTTTAACACTGCTACCGTAGGTTGTTCTTCCATGTCCACAGGTTGAAGTGATCCCAATAAAGATATATTTAGCCCCTGGAATGTGACGTTTAATAAGTGAACCCCACAAAAAAAAAAAAAAAAAAAGATACCCCAGAATGCAATTTCTACTGGGTGACCTCAAAATGTGATTGAGCTAGTTCTGAGTTGCAGTTGGGCAGGTTTTGTTGAGAAAACCTGGCAACCCTGATCTTGACATCATCATTTGAATATACAGAATAATAATATAAATAAAATAAAAAAATCTGAGAATTCAAATATGTATCTGTTCATCATAAACTAATCCTTACTGTAGATGACATGGAATATATAGTAAAATCATATGGACTATTAAACAAAATGTACTGTATAATTCTGTTATCATTTACTCTCCCCAAAGTAATTTCAAAGTATATGATGTCTTCCATTCTAAGTGACTGAACTATAATTGAATGTGGATAAAAGTGTTTTTTAATTGACCAGCAGTCACTGCCATCCCCAAACAGACATAAACAGAGAAGCTGATGTTTGACTATCCAATCAGAGCGGACAGGATTCCCCTGGAGGACACGAGCACAGATGAGGAACCGGAATGAATGGCTTCTTTAGGAACTGGGTGCGGTTCTCCAGACAGACCATAATATTACACAGCACTGCCAACACACTCTCTCTCTCTCTCTCTTACACACACACACACAGCATCAATTTAACCCTGTGACTAAATGAGAGCTGAGATAAGACCAGAACAGAGAATGAGAGAAGAGACGAGCTAAGACAAGACGAGAAGAGATAAGTGATAATAAAACAGAGGAAAAGACTAGATGAGAAGAGGTGAGATCAGATGAGACAAGGTTGGATGAGATTAGATGAATCAAGATATTCAACAGAAAACTAGATAAAAGCTGAGATGAGACAAGAGCAGAGAATGAGAATGAGACAAATCAAGGATTTCAAGAGAAGACTAGATGATATGAGATGAAACAAGATGAGAGAATGAGACAAGGCGAAGCGAAGCGAGTACAGAACGAGACAAGACAAAATGAGACAAGCTAGAGAATGAGATAAGATGAGACAAAATGAATAAAGATATTCAAGAGAGATGAGACGAGTAGAGAATGGGATTAGACGAAACAAATCAAGTTATTCAAGAGAAGACTAGATGAGACAAAAAAAGAGAATGAAATGAGAAGAGAGATGAGCTCTGTCACGCAGGTCAAAGCAGTGCTCAGATGTGTCTTCATCATTACCATCTTAGTCTTGTCTCAATAACAGACTGTGAAAGCTCAGGCTGATGTTTTTCTCTCATTCTACTCTAAAAATTTCTATAATCTGTCCTGTATTAAATGCTATAGAAATAAAGGCGACCGACTCTTTAAGCATTAAAATAACAGCATCTACTGTCTGACTCCAGCTCGACACACAGCGGCCCCCGCAAACACTCAGATGAAGCTCCGCTTTTTCCCAGCAAGAGTGTCGAGAAGCCAACCAACTTCTCATCGCACTAATGACATTAGACTGGAATTATAATTAGCATCTCGGTTCTGAAGACGCTCGGATGCACTTAAGTCTGAGCTAACCTGTAGAGCTGCGGAGTCAAAGACACTCACGAGGACGTCTGGACAAACACATGAAAACTAAATGCATGTCACAATCAATTAAAAGTTCTGATCGCTGACCTGATCGCACCAATTAGTGCGGCGGCTTCAGTCGTGTCTTTCTAGTAAGAAAAACATCAAATCGAGCCTGTAATTACAAAATAATGTCCAAAGCACCAGGTGGTTTCATTTTGACGATCACTTACGATACGGTGCAATTAAAGCGACCTGTAATTATCCCGACGTCGCTAATTAGATACACATTGGCTCTATTCTTATCACACAGAGCGATGCATGTGGAATCCTTTCAAGAGGTGTAATAACACACGCTAGTTAGAGATCAAACATCATCAAGTCCAACTAATCGAGCAACATTTGAGATCATTCCTACACGCAGACGCCATGGAAATATCTCTAAGAATAGAAAGGAAAGACAGACGGCAGCAAATGGCCCGTTATACTCATCGATGTCAGATATGAGCATGTTCAACCGCTCCCAAAGCCGGAATGTGTGTGGGTGCGTCCCGCCGACAAATGTGCTGGATGTTTTCATGAACACCAGTGAACGAACATATTTTAGGCTGCTGAGGTTAAAACCACAGACGGACAGTCTCCGTTTACCGCGGTACTCACTACACACTCGCCGTGTGTTATTCTGAGGGTTACATGTGCGTGAATGAAGAATTTCATGTCAGATCAGGGTTAGATAGACTTCTGCTGCTTTAGCAGCTTTATTTCTCATGTTAACGTGTTTACTAAACAAAACTTACATAATAATAATAATAAATTAATTTATTTATTTGTATTATTATTAATAAATGATTAAATAAAACCATACTCAAACATGTTAAAAATTTCCACTGCAGAAGCCCATATAGCAAAACAAGGCAAATTCAATCATGTTCATATAATAATAATATTAATAATAATACATTTATATGGCGTTTTCTAGGCACTCAAAGCGCTAGAAAATATATTCATAAGTTAAATAATATAATCTATCATTTATATGCTAAATATAAATTGTAAACATTGATGCTCAATTATATATCTATATTTATGTGCAGTAGTTACATTTAGCTGAAATTTATATTGAAATATACGAAAGGTAAAATATATTGTTAAATATATTTTAAGATATATTTATGGCTTTTTTTGTATATTTTGAATATAGCTTATATGTATAGTGCTTAATAGTTCAATAATAGTGTCAATTTAAAAAACAAAACAAAACATAAATTGTAAAAATTTTATTTCAGAGTCATTATTCAGATCAATTCAGTTCAAGTTTTGTTCTCATCTGATCTTCCGATCAGTCAAATCAATAATAGGTGTCTTTTAAAAGATGTGACCACTAAAGGTTTGAAACGCCATTAGAGTAAATGAGTAAATTAATTGTAATTAATTTAATGCAATCTAAAGTTCAGTAAAGCATGAATAATGTGTCAGAACGCCCCAGAACCATGGATCTGGATTATGAATCTTCTCCTTGAGACGTCATGATCACGTATGGCAGGTTCTGGTGTTATTTCTCCTAATCAGGCCGGGTCTGGTCATCACCTCGCTCGCCCGCTCCTCAGCGCCATTCTAATGGAGTAATTTACCCAAACACGCTTCTCCTGCGCCGGGTCACCAGGGCTCGTTCCACCAATTAACACGGGGCTCCGTCAGCGCCCATGAGAGCCGCTCGCTAATGACCAGCATGTGTGAAATCTCTCTCTCTCTCTCTTCAGCACATGTGAAAATAAAGCTCTACAGGAGCAGAAAATGTGATTCTCTTTCACTTCAACGGAAGGCCAGATTTTCATTATATTCACCTGAAATTGAGGGTTAGGTGAGAGAAAGACAGAAAATAACATGTGTCTGAACACACACACACACATATTTTTTTTCATGAATTGTGAGGACTTCTATTGCCTTTTATACTGGCCAAGCAATATTTTGTAACCCTTAACCATAAATAACTGTAAATTGACATTCCCAGAATTCCCTGTGTATAATTTAATTTTTTTCTTTTACAATAAAATTCTGTCAACCACAGCTGCTGTTTTTTGCAGTGTATGTGTGAGTGACTCTGACCTGGTAGAAGTTGGGCCAGTATGTGCTGATGGCCAGCTCCACCTGGTTCCAGCTGCGTCCGGCCGGTCCAGATGTGTTCCACACAGGTAAACCCATCGGGCTGTTGTTCTCCTTGATGTAGACGTTCAGGTGCCCAGGCCGTCCTCCTTCTCGTCCAGCCACGTAATACTGGAAAATGACGCAGTGCGTGTCGTTCTCCTTCAGCTGCGGCGTGAAGAGCAAAGCTTTCTGACCCGTGAACCGAGCCGTGGAGTTCACCATCATAAACGCAGAGCCTGAGGACCACAAACAAATCACTTCAGGCCTCAAAACAGAGTCACTGTCAGTCGAGTGAATGACACACAACTGAACTGTTTTCTGAACGGCATGATATTTTAATTTCTGCTACATGGACATCAACATGACCACTGATGCGCTGCTACTACTAAATATAATGTAGAAAGCAAAGTATTTTCAATGATTTGTACTGTGATAAGCACTACAAATAAACTTAATATTAAATGTTGATGTTATTTTAAATAAATATTTCATTAAAAAAATGTTTTGTAGATATGAAAATATGTATTTTTAATTTTAATGTATTAAATGTATTATTTATTAAATGTATTGTTTTATTGTTGTTATTAACAAGTTAATTGTTTTATAATTTAATTATAATTCTTCTTTTGTTTTATTTAAATAATAATAATAATAATAATAACTACATACATATTACTACAAATTATACTAAGAAAATGTTGCCCTAGAAACTAGCTGAAAATAAGTTTAAGGTTTTAGTTTAGAAATTACAAAAAAATATTCAATAATAACAGCAATTATTTTATTTGAGAAATGACAAAAAAAAAATAATTACAAAAAAATATAATAATAATAATAATTACATTTTTGAAATATATGTAGGTTTAAAGACAAATAAAGCACAAATAAAAAAAAATCAAATCAAATAAATAAAAATCCCAATGTCCCAAAGCCTTTTTCTGTCAAAAGCAGCAGATAAGTGTGGTTTTGTGGCGTATGAACACGGGTCATCACAGGATTATTGCGTGTTCAGATCCGTGATGAACGTGCTCAGAGAGCAGATGAGTGAGTCTCACACACGGCTGTGTTTATCAGACATATGGAATACATTAATGTGTTTATCAACACGTTTAAATCAGCGCAGTGATGGTAATTGATTAAAGAGCAGCCACTTCATTAAGGGAGCAGCTTAATTCATCTTAATTAGCATTGCTAATTAATCTATATCTGTTTCAATCAGGCTGCTGCCAAATTCAACACACACTGACTCACCATTACAGACACACACTCTCTCTCTCTCTCACACACACACACAAACACGTGATAAAATGGGTCACAAACCCTGTTAAACCTGGAGCTCTGACCTCACACCACTTCTCCAACCTCCATGAGACTCCTGACCTTTTGACACCAACACACACACACACACACACACCTGAACTGAACAAGAGACAGAGACAGAGGAAGATATCAAAGTCAGCTGATAAAAACATCACAATAATCCACAGCACTCCACTGGAGGAAGAGTTATTATGGATTATAGACTCATATTTGAGTTAAAATCATCTTAATGCTGGATTGGTTTGATCTTGTGTCTTCTCCAGATGTTAACTGATGGACTGGAGTGCTGTGGATTATTCTCATGTTTTTATCAGACTCTCATTCTGACGGCACCCATTCACATCCATTACTGAGACACTGATGCAGAGACACATTTCTCCAGATCTGATGAAGAAACACACTCATCCTGATCCTGGATAAACTGTTGTCCGATCTATCCCTTTAATAAGCCTATAATAATCTATAAAAACATCACACATCATCAGAGTTTCTTCTCCGGCTCCTTAACAGCGTTATTAAATGAGAAATAAGATATTTTAATGAAATAAGAGCACTTTATATGTTTATCTCTGTGATACGTTGTTGTATTAGCTCTTAACGAGCTCGTCCTGTCTGTGGAATAATTAGAGTGTGTTTGTAGAGCTCCTCGTCTTCTCCTCCTTCACAATAGAGCATTCGGCCTAATTAGTGCTGCGTCTGATGAAGGCCAGTGGTTCATTAGCACCTCGACGAGCTCAGCGTCTGATTGGACGAGAGACAGAAGTCTGTGCTAATGACCCTAACGACCCGCTGCACGTCACATGATCCCATACTTTACTACAACGGCTCATTTGTTAATGCATTAGTTAATATATGTTAGTTAAATACATAAATATATTAACTAATAATACACAACACGTCTAGTTGATGTTTAATTTCAACAAAACTTCTTTTAACATTTACTTTATTTTTTAAAAATAATAATAAAATGCCAAATTATTTTGCATTAAAATAAATATTTAATAAAGAAAATTATATTATTTAATGCACTGTCAACAACAAATCAAATATTTTTGTTAATAAACATTAACAGGTTAATGTGATGTAAAAAAAAAAAAAAAAGAATATGTAAATAAATAAAAAAATGTTTGTAAATTACGCACAAGAAGGTAGGTAGGTAAATAGATAGATGATATATTTAGCAATACTAAGTATGACCACATGAACAAACAACATATTTCACAATAACAAATAACATTGACAAGACTATTAATTGTTGTTAAAACAGATATATACACTGTGTGTGTGTATGGGCTTGTGTGTGTGTTTGTAGGTGTGTACGTGTGTGTTTGTGTAGTGTGTGCGTGTGTGTGTAGTGTGTTTGTGTGTTTGTGTGTGTGTGTGTTTGTGTGTCTGTACTGTGTATGTATGTTTGTGTTTGTGTGTGTTTAGTTTGTGTGTTTGAGTGGCGTGTGTGTGTGGTGTATGTGAGAGAGCGTTATTTGCAAAAACAAAAGAACTCCATTCTTTTTTTTCAAAACTATGTTTTATGTTTTTATACTGTTTTAGTATGTTAGTTAGCTGAATTTTTGAGTGTTTTTTTTTCTTCTTTTTTTTACCTAATCAAAATAACCCAGCAGCAGTTTGACATGATGATTTTTGTGCAGTGTTAAAAAGGGAATGATGTGCTGCAGATGAACTCTTTATACTCTGATGTGTGAGAGTCCAGCTGCTGCACGAGTGCTGAGCGAAAGCGTGCTTTAATTTGAGCTCCGGTCTGCTGTAAAACACGTCTGAAGGTGAAAGCCTTACCTGCACCTGATGCTTCATTAGAGCATGCTGGGATAGCGTCAGCTCGTCACACTAACGGCTCAGCTAATTAAACAGAGCCAGGACACATTATTATAAGAGATGTGTGTTCCCATGTGTGAGAGATTTCTAATAATCAGAGACATCTGAACACAGTGCAGCCTGAAATAACGACACAGATCATTAACGAGAACAGCCATGATTCAATTATAACTTCGCACTCTGACAGCTCTGAGCGCCTAATTTTATCAATGTGCTTTCAAACCAAACCAATCAAACATTCTAATCAACGTGTTTCTGCAAAGTAACAAGCATGAGTACTCCGTCCTAAATAATACTCGTACAACTCGAAATTCATTACTTCTGAGAATACTCTTGCGGAAGAGTATCGTAGCAGTACCACAGTACAGTTGTGGCTTCAGATAATACAATACTTAATGCGTAGTACCATAGTATTATACATATCTAAAAATACATTAGAATGTTAATGGTATGATGTTGAAAAAAATACAAAAATAAACATAAATACATACATAAATAAATAAATAAAATAATTAGCAAATTAATAATTTAAATGAATGTTTTGTTTAACCCTCTGGGGTCTGAGGTGATTTTGGAGCCCTTGAGATGTTTGGACATGCTCTGATATTTGTGCTTTTGTGCTACTTAGAACGTATTTTTATAAGCTTGACAGGACTTCTGGCTGGGACCGTGACAGTATTACTGACCAACATGTATTTTTCTTGCAATCAGCACAAACTGTTCTACAATAATATGTGACCAAGATGATTGTACATGTTTGCATTTTTTAGAAAAAAAATATTATGCGTGGTTAGTAAGTTTTAGGAAAATAAAAGTAGCTGAAATAAGGCCATAAAACTCATACTGAATAACTCATACTGCACAATACTTTTGAGTAGCCAGTCTTTTAGGATAAATATTTACTAAATAAATAAATAGATAAATATTTATGTTTTATTTAAAAAAATGAATGGTGCATTTCCAAAAAAAAAAAAAAAATACATAACTGCGAATGCAAAAAAACAGTTTTTTAAATAATATTTTAAGAAATATACATGTCCAAATAAATGTAAAAATATATATTTATTTTTAAATTAGTGCAATTAATTGCATCCAAAATAAATGTTTTTCAACACACACATACAGTATATATTTTGAAAGAATTTACATGTAAATGCATTTATATATTTATTTTCTTATATTTGATATTATATATAAAAATATTTAGTATATAAGCATACCATATTTTTGTTAAATATATACATGCATGTGTTTGTATGTATTTATACATAATAAATATACACACTATACACAAATACATCATGTAAAAGAAAAACATTTATTTTGGATGTGATTAATAGCAATTAATTGTTTGACAGCACTAATTTAAATAAATATTTAGTTTAATAAATATATTGTTTATTATTTAATTCAGTAAATTAACGCTGAATATCCAAATAACTAATTAACTTTCTAAATAAATAAACATTTAGTTTAATAAATATTAACCAAATACATTTTATTTCTGTTTATTAAAAACAAAATAAATAAACTGACATGAAGTACTGTTTCCCAAACTAGATGTCATGACAGTCATAATAATTAATATTATAATTAATTATAATTAATAATATTATGTCATAATAATTAAATCCTTTTTTTTTTTTTTGTCATTTTAAAATATTATATAAATAATAAGAATAATAAAATACAGAATAAAACACTTATTTTTATTTATTTATTTTTAAGACTCTTTCAACTTTGCATCACAGAGATAAATTTTCAATTGCGTTCATATCAGCTGTTTTAAATTGCAATAACATTTCACCGTTTTCCTGTATATTTAAACAAATAAATGCAGGAGAAATGGTAGTATATATTTATTTTGAGTCGAGGGGATGAGCTGACAACAGCGTTTGGGAATCTCTGATTTAAAGTGAACTGATTCAGATGTGATTAATCTGAGCTGTATAATTATCAGAAATCTGGTCTGGAGCTCGTCCTCCACTGATCATCAAAGTGGACAGGTTTTTACATTCACCGGGCAGCGAGCGACGGCTGTAATTTCCAGTAATGACCGGCGCTCATTATTCTGTTCACACTCGGGTCCTGAACCCTGTGAAAATCATTATGTGGCAGAAACGCAGAGGAAGGGGCCGCTCTTTAAACTCAAACCCTCCAGGTCTCATTTGCTAATAAAACCCGGCGAGGTCAAAGCCCGAGAAAAAGCCCGGCGGTGCCTCTCAAATGTCAGCGTAGACAAGCCTATTCTCACATTGTGCCACCAATCAAAAACGCTCTCGCTGTGAGAGTTCGCCGGGAAAAAACCTGCAAGAAAAGAGCAGGAAAAATAATAGCGAATGAGCCGGCCCGCTTTTGTCTGCTTCCGACAATGAGGATGGAAAAAACTTGATTCCGTCTGTCTGTCTGCCGAATGAAAGCTGAAGAACTCTCTTAAACTCCGAGGAAAGGCTGCTGTCTGTGGTTAATTGGCCGGCAGCGGTGCTTCGTGACGCCATCACACGCTATAATGACATTATCTGCCGTAAAGTCACTGTGAAGCGCCGTTAATGAATTCAGAGTCATGTGATAAGTCCCCCGCCAAACTGAACACACAAAAATCATCTTCTTGTTTAGTATTTTGTCTTGTTCTCTAGAACAAACATCTAAACATCCCTGAATCAAGATGCATTTACTTGACCTGGTTAAACAACGCAAGATGTTAAGTCGTGTTTTCTAACAGAAATGAGCTAAATTTTGTTAGTTTTTGATTGAAACAAGCACAATATCTGCCAATGAAGTACGAAAAATAATCTTGTTTAGCCTTTGAATTAAGATACAGATATTTTTGCTCGTTACTAACAATTATTATTATTATTATTTATTAAGACTTAAATCATGTGAATGCCTCTTGAATGTTTAGATATTTGCACTAGAAAACAAGAATTATTTTTGCAGTGTTTTATATCTAGATTTTTCTATCTTTCTAGAATTACAGTAATACCAGAAGCATGAGTTATGATGTTATTAAATTATTTAAAAAAAAATAACAGAGACACAGATTTGTAAAAATTAAGATGTTTAGATGTTTTTGAAAGAAAGTTCTTCTAGGGTTGCAATTTTATTTGTGACAATAATACAAAAATACAATAAAAATGGTAACATATTACTAGCTTTTAAAATAGCTGTTTTCTCCATAAATATCTGTTAAAATGTAATTTATTTCCATGATTTCATTACTCCAGTCTTCAGTGTCACATGATCCTTCACAAATCATTCTGGGGTTTTTTCATATCTGAATACAAATTTGTTAATTTTGTAACATTTTTTAAATTGCATTATTGCATTAATTGCATTACAATTAAAAATTAATTTCAGCATATTAAATTAAAAATCTATATTCCTATATTAAGTTCTAAAAATATAGTAATTTCCTTATTTAACATTTCTGATTATTATCAATGTTGAAAACAATTGTGCTGCACAATATTTTTGCGGAAACATTTTATTTTCAGGATCAATAGAAAGTAATATCATTTATTTGAAATAGAAATATACTGTAACAGTATAAATATAATCAGAAATGTTTCTTGAGCAGTAAATCAGAATATTATTATGATTTCTGAAGACTGGCGAAATGATGTTAAAAATTCAGCTGAACGTCACAGAAATCAATTTCACTTTAACAGAGATTCAAGTTTTTTCAAGATTTTTGATCAAATCGTCTAAACGCACCTTCGGTGGGCAGGAGGAGCTCACCAAGCCCAAACTTTTGTCTGACTCTCCAAATACTGACTTAATTTGAGTGAACCTGTTTCTCTGAGAGGTTTGATGGTCAGTCTGAAGCAGAAGGACACTTTATTCTGTCCTGAAATCATATCACGGGCTGCTTTCTGTCCCGTCTGACTTTCTCTCGACTCAAACGCTCGTCAGAGCTGCGAATGCGGCAAACGTAATTAGTGTGTTGTGGCCTGATGCTAATGGCTCATTCCTGAGGGACGTCATCTTCAGCCGATGTGACTCAAGTTCTGATTTAATTCCTGCGTCCTTCGCTCTTCACGACGACTCAACAACAACAACAGGACCCGCTCTTACTGTACTCACAACACTTAACTCAGTTAATGAGGCTGTGAAAACAAATAACATCACAGATCAGACTTCATTAGGAGAAAATATGCATTTCAGCGCTTTTGATCTGGAGAGACGAATTTAAAAAAAACGTACATTCAAAACATTGACCCTTTTTTCCAAATGTTACACACAAACCCAAGAATTGCACACACAAGATGTGTGTGAGTGTGTATGTGTGTGTGTGTGAGAGAGAGAGAGTGTTTTTGAGTGCGAGTGTGTGTGTGTGTGTGTATAAGTGTATGTATGTGTGTGTGTGTGCAAAGTTTTTTGAAAATCTAAAAATGTGTGTAGTTTCCTGTAAGGGGTAGGTTTAGGTGTAGGGTCAGTGTAGGACAATACCACATACACTCTGTACAGTATAAACACCATTACATAAAACATGGAAACACAACATGAGTGTGTGTGTGTGTGTGTGGCTGCTGACACAGATCAATTCTGCTGTAGGAAACACGTTGCGCTCAGCAGCTCATTTCATCTCCTCTAGAATCACTTGTGTGTGGCACACACACACACACACACACGAAGAGATAAGCAATCGAACACTCAATCTTAATGACCAGAACACATGGAGGGCCACTGATACATCAATATTCTTCAGTCGAGTCGCATTTATTTCTACAGCGCTTCATACACTACAGATTGATTTAAAGCAGCTTTACGGTAATAACCAGGAAAATATTGTAGAAAATAGTGTCAATATGAAAATTTCAGCAATTATAAACACTTCAGCTGTGAAGCAGCTGTACAAAAAAAAAATGAGTCATTAAAACAATTCAGTTCAAAATTTTGTTCTAATCCAATAATGTCAGTAAGGGTCATCATTCTTAACTAAAACTAAACCATAAAAATAAAATAAAATAAACAAAAAATATTGTTGTTTTAGCTAGTTTTCAGTTGACAATGACACTACAGTGGTGTCAGTGTTGTTAAATCAATAACATTATATCTTTTTAACCCCTTTAAGCCTTTTAATGATTTCCAGTACTTCAGTTTTCAAGTAAAAAATGCTAACTTGTTTAATAAAAAAAATACTAGGTTAAAAACAAATTAAAAAAGTATTTTCACTAAACTTTAACTCAAAAATTGTATAGATTTTATGCACATTTATGTAAATTAGTGATAAATGTGTCAATAGGAATGTCAATTATTAAAGTAAATAGAGTTTCATGTTAAATTTAGATTTGAAGCCAATCGAAATGACAAGACATTTACAAAACTCAATGGCACATTAATAAAAAGCAAACATGTAGGAAATATTTAATATATTAGCCAGCACTGTTAGGCTAAAACACACACACACACACACACACTCAAGTAAGTGCTCGATTACGCGTCACATTTAAGAGGAAAACAACATCCATTGGTTGTGGAGCGGCGTCTGTATTGGTCTGATTTCTGAGGAGCTGTCTTCGTCTCAAATCAAATGAGAAGCCATCAACGCAACATTAAAGAGAGAGAGACGCTCTGAATACGGGAAACTCATCCTAATGACTTCCAATACGCCACCGCTAGAGGAAAAACGCTTTAATTAAAATAGATTTGCCTGTTTTGATATAAAAATTCATTCCCAGAGCCTCTGTCTTCCCTCCATTAGCTGATATCGAGCGCCTGTCGCGTTTACCGTAATGTGAGCGATAACCGGCTGGTTACTGGTGTGAGGTTTCCTCGGAGGACCAAGGGCTGATTCTGCTGGGTTTCTTCTCTAATAAAGTGCTCTAGTGATCGCACACCATCTCAAACCATTATTCCCTCCACAGAGACTTAAACTATCCTCCATAAAGAGCTCAAAACAACCAAACCAGCAGCAGCAGTGTATGAAGTCATGCCATCAAAACCACAAATCAGCTTACTTAGCATTTCTGCCTTGTTTTCTAGAACAAATATCTAAACAAGCTTGAATCAAGATGTTTACCTGAGGGGTAAAATGATTTAAGATTTTGTTTAATAAAGAAAAAGAAAAGAAAAAAAAATGTTTTTGCTTAAAACTTGTTTTTCCTTTAAATTAAGATTACTTTTGTTACCCCATTGGCAGATATTTTTTCTTGTTTTATTAAAGAAAAAATAAATACACACACGCGCGCACACACACACACACACACACATATATATATATATCTATAGACTGAGAATCTATTTACCTGTCAAGTAAACTCATCTTAAGTCAAGAATGTTTAAATATTTATACTAGAAAAATACTACACTAAAAGAAGAAAAAAAAGTTTTTTAGCTTAGATTCTTTTTGTCTTGTTTTCAGCCAAAATATCTAAAAATTCTTAAATCAAGAAGGATTTTCTAGACAAGTACAAATTATTGTCTTGATTTCAGAAAAAACAAAAAGTACTTTTTTGGTTTAAAAAAGCTAAATAATCTTATTTCCAGATTGAAATATACTTATTTTGCTTACCACATTGGCAGATTATTTAGCTTTTTCTAAGTAAAAACTCACCTAATTTTGACTTGACTTTTCTGAAAACAAGACAATATTTTGTTTCTTTTCTAGAAAATCCTTCTTGATTCAAGAATTTCTAGATATTTTGACTGGAAACAAGACCAGAAACTCATTTTCTATAGTGTAGAAAGAAAATCATTTTTTCACAGCATACGAGAATAAAAACTATGAAATGTGAATTTTAATTGCAAATGATTAAAATATGCATAGATATAAAAGCAGTTTCAGAGTGATTCACAGTCGTGCTCCTGATTTCTACTGACTGATTGAAGGTGGAGAGAGCGCTGGTTATTCACTCCCTCCACCCCCAGGTCCGGCAGGGATTGTGGGTGGTGGGAGTGAATATCCAGCGCTCTCTCCACCTTCAATACCACGACTGAGGTGAGACCCTTGAGCAAGGCACCG
>JAUMHE010000043.1:21199465-21218114 GCA_032359235.1 Enteromius mattozi | reverse complement strand
GTTCACTTCTCACTGCTGTGTGTGTGCACTTGGATGGGTTAAACACAGAGCACAAATTCCTAGTATGGGAAACCATAACTGGACACCTGTCCTGTCCTGTCCTTTCCTTTCTTTTCCTGATGGAGATTATTTCTGGATTATGGCTATCATCAGTAACCTCAAGGAAAGACGGCCTAGAAATGTTTATATGTTTAAAAACTCTCTATGATTTTTACTTTTACATCAAAACAGTGTTCAGTAACCTTAAGAT
The DNA here is from genome assembly GCA_032359235.1 of Enteromius mattozi. NCBI lineage: Eukaryota > Metazoa > Chordata > Actinopteri > Cypriniformes > Cyprinidae > Enteromius > Enteromius mattozi. The sequence continues at coordinate 21,217,864 of JAUMHE010000043.1, read as the reverse complement.
TTGTTCAATGGCATTCATTAAAAACAAACAAAACTTGATTTTTCAGGAATCACCATGTCAATCCATTTAAAGCATCAGATCATCAGATGATCCCTTATAATCAGGAGTCTGTAAACACTTGGAGGTAGCAGGGTAAATCAGCCCAAATCCCTCTAAAACATCAAATCAGAAGCTAGAAGTGTGTTTCTGTAGGTTTATAAAAGTCCATTTAAGGCTTGTTTAAGACCTTTTTAAGACAATTTAAGGCTAAATGAAAGGAAACACAATGTTTTGTTATGGTAAATGTCTAGAGAGCAGACAATGAGTTGTATTAGTGACACTAATGGAAATACAAGAACTTCACTACTTTTAATTGATTTGAATTATTTAACAAAACAAATGCTAAGCTTGAATTGATTTTAATCAATCTACTAGACTTTTACTTAACTAATGCAGCGAAAAAGTGACATTGCTCCATATTATAAGTGTTGTTTTCTGAGGAACTGGACAACATAAAATTAGTTTATGATTACAGTAAAACAAGAACCAATATTCTTTTAAACTTCATTTAAAAGAATACTCCACTGACAGATATTTTTTAATGTTTTAAGCATAAACTTGTTTCATTTTGCATCTCAAGTTACTGTTTCCTAATTTAAGGATGTCTAGGTATTTGTAATGGGGTTAAAAAGAAAAAAAGATTTTTGTAGTGTATCCATTGCTTTAAATGAATTTAAATGTTCTGGTCTGATTCAAAACATATTGAAGGACTCTGTTTGCGGGTAAATTAAGACTGCAAGAGCTTTTATAAGAGCCAGAGGGACCCTGGATAACCTTAAGGCTGTGAATAGGTTCAAATCCCAGACATAGTGATTCCTAAAAACCTCAGACTGTCCTGACCGTGACCCTGCTGAAACAAACCGCTTAAACCAGCCTAATGTGATTAACCAGACTGGTCTGTTTTGATGGTTTTAGAGGGTGTTTATGGTCAGGCTGAGAAATCCTGTATTAAAAGAAGAATAACTGGCCGAGAGTTGCTTTAGTTATTCTGACATCCACCACGAGGCCATCGAAAAAACAAGATTATTTTTCTGACAATTCAAAATGTAAATTTTCCAGCCAAAGAGGCCCATTGAGGAGGCCACTGAGAAGCTTGACCTTCATCAGCACAGAGTAACTGAGCCAGAACCAAGCATAAACCTGCACTAATCGGCCAGTGATTGAGCGGCGGTCTCACCAGGTGGCACCCATGGGTCCAGCGAAGGCCTTTCACTGGTGTCCATCTGCTCCCAGTCCAGGTCATCATCTCGCCCTTGGGTGTATCCGCAGGATGAGTAAGGCTTCTCAAAGTCACAATCTCCTGCAACAAAAGGACAGACTTATTAGCACTTTTCCCATTACCCTGGCCTGGAAATGAGAGATTCCTCCTCCTCTTCCTCGCTTCTTTCTGCTCGTAATGCAATATGCCAAACAACAGCAGCGCTTAAACCGAGATGGAGAGCGATTCGAAGCGAACACATATATTACCATCATTAGCCGCACGGCATACCAATTTCACAATGACAGAAATGAAGTGTCCAAACTCTATCATCGTTAAACGCTGGGCTGCCGCTGCGCCAGCAAGCATAAATGTGATTCATTTCAGAGCGGCGTGTGACCAGACTTCCCCTTCCTATCATCCACCATCAGCTCTCATTCATCCTAATTCTCCTCGTGGGACACACACCGCCGACCGTCATCTGCGCTTTTAATTCCTGCGATAAACAGGTGAGAAAAAACAGAGGAGCTGTCTTTACCAACACATTCAAACGTAAAGGATTCTGTCAGCGTCAAACACTGTTGTTTTGGACTGCACATCCCAACCAGATGGACTCAAACTGAGTTTATTATCTGTTGCACACTGCAGAAGTATGATTTTTATCATTGTTACTTTTTTGCATTGGTTTACAGTACAAATATATAGGTATTCTTGAATCAAGATACATTTGCTTTATGACTTTCTACAATATTGCATCTTGTGTTCTGAAAAATGCATGTTAGTTCATGTTTAAAGCAGAAACAAATGTCTGCCAGTGTGGTCAGAAAAATAGACTTCACTCAAAGCGAAAACAATTGTTTCTGTCCCCACTGAGAGATAATTCATTACTCTTGTTTTGAGCAAAAACTCACTTCATTTTGATTAATTTTGTAAATGTATCTTGATTTAACCCCCATAATGCATCGGGGTACACTTTGACCAATATGTTTTTAAGATACATATCTTTCAAAAACTGTATGTTTTGTGTTCGGTTCATTTTTGAGCCGGGCATGTATGGAGCACAATTAGTGTCAAAAATTTACAATTTGTCAAATTATACGTGCAGTTACATCATTAGTTACAAAAATATTTCCTTTTCTCCATTTCTCACACATTTTTGATTGAATTTTTTTAAAGGGGTAAATGCAGTAATAATGTGGTAACATTCAAAACATTAGAATTATTTCACATTCACTCATTAATGAGAAGTTGTTGATCAGAACAAATATGGTTTTAATTGAAAAATATTCCAAACGGACCTGGAATGTGGAAATAGTCTACAAATGTTGAATACATTAAGAATATTTAGACCTTAGCACTAGAAAATAATACAGAAACACTCTTTGCAGTGCAACTAAGCAGCTGCTTTAGCTTTAATGTAAAAAGTCTTGCTGGGCATTATTGAATGTCAATGTCAAAGGCAGATTTATTTATATAGCACGACATAAATTGAAAGTGCTTGACTACAATAAACACAGCCCTAAAAGAATAAAACCACTCTTGAATTTAAGCATCTTTGACTGTAAATTCAGGCCTGAAGTTTATCCAGAGCTCGGCAGTGACTGACGGACCGCTACAGAAACATGACCAGCGTCCGAGTGAAATTAATGTTCAAGGCTGTAATTATGGGTAAACAGAAATGAACAGGTGCGAGGAAACGATTATTGGCACACTTTTAGCCCCAACGCTTACGAGCGCTGTGCTGAGATTTATTCTGAGTGCATCTGAACGAGCCGACGCAAGGCCAAAAGTTCTGTGCACTCCAGAGGAAATGGAAAATAATGGTGAAATAAATGAATATTTCAGGACACGCCGCTGCAGTGCTCGCAAACTCACTGTAAATCAACACGGGAGCTGCTACACACACACGCAAATCAGCAACCAAACACATCCATTTAACACACACACACACCCTCTTCGCACAAATGCACAATAATGCTTGCATAAACAAAAAAAGCAGAAAAACACCTTTTACATGCCAGATCTGATCAATCACTCCTGAAGTGATATAAGATATGTACTGTATATACCATGCTTCAAGAAACAGAATAAGGAACTGGTAAAATGTGATGGAAAAAACAAAAAACAAACAAACAAACAAACAAAAAAAAAAATTAATAATTATGAACTGTAAAGACAAAACAAAACAAAAAAACCTGGAATGAAATTAAAACGACATTGTATATTTTACTGTGCATTTAAAAGTGTGTGTGTGTATATATACATACATATATATATATATATATATATATATATATATATATACAGTATAGAGTATAGGCCTATATATCATTTAACATGTTTTATGTAATTTATTATATATAATTAGGTTTAGGTTAATAAGTGTGTGTAAAAATAATGAAATACTGAAAAAACTAAAAGTTATACAAATAATTTTATTGTTTTATATTTTTGATTTTTTTTATATATTTAACAGTAATATTACATACTTTAATATTTATGCTTTAATAATTTAAAATAATATATATTTTTATTATTATTTAATATAATAGGTAATCAAATATTAGAATTGCATTTTTATTATATTGTAAAGTTTATTGTATATATCTTGAGTTAACTTACACTGCATATATATAAGAAGATGCAAAAAATGTTATACTTCGTTATGTAAATAAAATAAATAATAAAATGGACAAAAATATTGTAAATATAATTACATTTTAAAAATTATATTTGACAAAAACATTTTACATTTACGTATTGTAATTATATTGGATATTCTTTTATAATTACGTAAGTAAGGGGTGTGTGTGTGTGTGTGTTATATGCTACATTGCGTTGAGAACAAATTAAATATATTGGCAAAATTTGACACCATCATGCTGAAGTAAATGGTAAATCACTAGTAAATGGTGTAAAGGCTTCTTTACACTGTAATGACATGTCTGTTTCACTGTCCATATTAACAAGTGTGTGTGTGTGTGTGTGTGTGTGTGATTGAGTCTTCAGGCTGTTAGTGTGTGATGTTTTAACGCTGCTGCTTCACCGATGACAGATATACTCCATTGTCTTCCTGCAGATTCATGCAGTAACTGTTATCTGATGATATATTGGGGCTTTTGTCCGCTTTCACGAGCGAGAGGACGGCAGATTCACTGAGCGCTGAGAGGAGAACCAGCTCATCTTCTATTCTGTGAGCGTCAGGAGACACTGGAGGTGACAATAGAGACAGACAGCCTTGAAAGAGCCGCTCTGACAGCAGTTCATGAGCTCTGGAGCGAACAATACAGAGACATAGAGAGAGCGAGCGAAAGAGAGAGACACAAAGAGACAGAGAGAGAGAGAGAGATACCATACCATCTTTACCATAGAAATATGTTTTTATAATGTTTATGATGTTATGATGTATATGATATGCAACCTGTCCTCAAACTAATACGCCCATATAGGTCATTTGTACAATAGCGGTGAAATACGTGTGAGAGTGTATACTACAATTGCGCCCCTATCGGCAACAGGACAGTTGCATATTGATGTTTTGTACTATTCTATAAACCATAATTTTGTACAGTTTCTGTAACGGGTAGGTTTAGGGGTGGGTTAGTGTGGTCATTTGTACAAATTAAACCTTGTAAAATGTGTTTTAATAACTGTGAGATCATTGTAGAAACTCTACACACTCCAGTTAAACAAAACACGCATTTAGATTGGTAATCACAATCATACATAATTTTTTGATGACACTGTCATTATTTTTACGCCCACTAGAGGACGCTTACCTTTAAAACGTAAATATTGGTCATAATAAGGTACTTGCACAAACGAGTTGTTTTTGGTTGAAGGACAGGCTCATGATATGTGATGTTTTTATAGTTTTTATAATGTGTATGCTTGTTTAGAATCACCTGTGACATGCGCTTAGCTGGTTTTGTAAAGTTTTGCGTTTTTGTTGAGGCTTTATAGGCTTTTAGTTATATTTGGACAGGTCTCTTTTCTAAAGGACCCATTTTAGCTTCCCAAAGGGTAAATTTAAGGCCACCGAGTTTCGTTCCAATCAGCCTCCGTTAACCTTGTCTAGCAGGTGCTTAAAGTTCATCGGCCAATGGCCGCAAATGTCTCCATAGACACTTGTGGTCCAAGACCGTCACTTTGGACCAAGAACGTGCACAGCGATCAATGGTTGCCTAGTTAAACACATTTTTTCTTCTTATAGCACCACCAAGTGGTCAGTCTTCACAATTTTTTACCTGTGACTTCCGCTTGAGCTCTTCCATAAATGTACCAAGTTTTGCAAAGATACCTCATTTCCGTTCAGGTGTTATAGGCATTTTACTAAAAGTGGCCCTGCCCCTTATGAAGGCTTTGGCATCCCTATAAATGGTGAATCAAAAGTCCAGCTTTATTTGATAGTCATCACTCTCCAGAGAATCTTCCTGCACTGGTTTGGTTTTGATTAGGTAAAACCTACAACTAGTTTGCAAAAGTAGCTTTTGCATAAAAATGCGAAATACCCAAAAATTTTGCACCATGAGCCAAGGATCCAACATAAGACACTTGAGTCTGCGACTGATGGTTCAGGAGTTCTGAGTGATTTTGTACTTTCGATCGCTGACCAAGACAAGCCTCGTCATGTTTTAGGAGGTGTGAGTATTGCCATCACTCCAAGAGTCAAGTGTCTACAACGTATGGTTTGGTCTGCACGATCAGTTTTACATGAAAATCGCTCATCCATGACCGTTCTGACAATTACAATAGGGTTTCAGCACTACGTGCTTGAACTTCTAATAATAACACTTATGACAGCTCTATTAATACTTTTATTACAACATTCAGAAACATTGGGAGTCTCCAGATCTGTATCTGTAATATTCAAAGGAATTCTCTTGTTCTCAGCAAGGCTGCATTAATTTGTACAGTAAAAAAAAAATAAAAAATACATGCCTGATTCATGAAGGGAGTCTCAAAAATGGCCAAAAACATTATTTTACTAACGTATTAATTTTACGTCAAACAAGTTTGTTGTAATACGCTCTTTAAACTAAAGGAACTTAAAAGGTTCTTCACAGCAATGCCATTTTGGTTCGACAAAGAACCATTAAGTCAAAGGTTTTTTTTAAAAGAACCATTTCTTTCTTACATTTTTATAATCTGAAGAACCTTCTCTTGCCACAAATAACCTTTTGTAAACTGGAAAGGTTCTTCAAATGTTAAAGATTCTCTGGCCATGAACACACTGTAAATTTTTTTAAGGTAATTCTGTAGTAGAATACCGACAACTGAATTTACATGAACATGGCCTTTCAGACAAAAAAAGTTCTTCTATGGCATCGTGAAGTGTAACGGCTGCTAGAATGTTAAAAAAATGTTCAGTGCTAAGTTAATATTTTTAAATTGTTGTTTTGTAATAAACGTTTACTTTGAAAAGCAAGACAAAACACTAAAAATAATTTTGGCTATTTAATTTATGCAATGGTGGAAAACAATTGGCAAAATTCAGCTAATTTGCTTTTTGGCCCAGTGCTTCATTTAAAAATTTACAGTAAACAAATGGCAGCTGTGGTTGCCTGACTTTTACCAAAAACACTACGGTAGCAACTTTTACAGTTTTAATTTACTTTACAGTTAAATACTATGATTACATTTACTGATATATTGTTAATATATCAACATAATAAAGTACTAAAATCAGTTCATAATGCACAGATAACCACCAAAAGCAGGTGGTGATGAGAAAGTCACATGATGAATCAAAGCTCATCAGTTTTGTAATACTAACACATACATACAGTAAGGTGCACCGTGATGTGCAAACACTGCAAACACTAATCGCCATCACAGTAACTTAATGGAAATAACGCAAAAAAAAACAAAAAAGAAAAAAGAAAAATGTGTAACTGTATTCTGGGAAAGTCCATTTACGGTTATTCACTGTAAATTATATAATAACAGTATACTACTGTAAAATTACATGTAATATCCAAAAATGTGTATATAACAAGGGAACTTGCCATTAACCATTCCACAGATTATTACTGCTTTTTTACAGTATTTTACCATTTAATTCACAGTAATTTTTTACAGTATGTTGTATGTTGTGGACCCATCAAAATAAAGTGTTACGCAGACAGTCTATTAATCTAACAACTCCCAGTTGACATGTAGTAAGTTACTTACTGTTAGTAGAATGTCTAAAGTGGACTATCAAAATAAAATATTACCAAAAATGCTCATTATGGTGCATCCCTAGCTTATATCTCCATCAGCGCTGTTTGAGATATGTTTACAGTCGAAGAGGCTCATGTGGGCGGAAAACCGTAAGAAACTCACGATTCTTCATGCCGAGCCACGAGGCGCAGGGGACATAAAGCAGGTTACGGCTGCTTAATATGTGGAGTCATACATCAAAAAGACAAATGCAAATCAAACCGGCGACACGAAGCCTCTCCTGAACACTTCAGACGCGCTGATCTCTCAGATCTGCTCAAACACGCGCTTAACGTAAGTCCATTGATCATCTGTGTTTGCGCTTCTCAAATGTGTGTTTGTTTCTAGAAATGCGCATAAATCCCACACTCCAGGGGCCCGGGGCCAACTGGATTCAATCAGTGTTTGCGCTCGATTGTTCTGCGCGGATCCGAACAAACAGAAGACATTTGATATTCTAATGGAGCTGCGCCACAAAACTGCCTTCAATAGTCCTGATTTTACATTTGGGTCATCTGACAAGATTCCAGCAAATGATGAGTTTCATGTTTGTTTAGACGTGTGACCTTTGACATCATCAGCACAACACTTGGGAATTGTTCTTTCATTCCTCGACGGCTTTTGACTCACCCAAAAATAATATATATAATATATATATATATATAATAATATAATATAATAAAATACTAAAGCAGGTGAGGCCAAATCTGAAATAAAAATTAATAAAAATTATGCAGACATTAAAAAATTTAAACAAAAAACTAATTATTACAACATATTAAATTAAAACGGAAAATATATAAATGAAACTAATTTGAAATAGAAATTGAAAAAAATAACTAATTTAAAATAAAATTTAATTTAACTTAATTTAAATGAATATCAACTTGAATTTGGGTCTTTTCCTCATACAGAACTATATATGACAGATGAATTTGTGCTAAAATACTGTTTTAATGAAATGCATGACCTTAGACATCATTAACAAATGATTTGTGAAGCATTTTCTACTACAGTGATGATCTATTTATTTCACCCAAAAATTAATATTTAGCCATAATTTACTCGCTCATGTCATTACAAACCCACACGCCTGTCTTCTGTTCAACACAAAAGGAGATATTTTGGGCTCCAATGATGTTTTCTGCCCAAAGTTCTTCAAAAACATCTGAGTAAATGATGACAGAATAATATTTTTTTTTAGCTAAAATATGCTTTTTAAAGAGTTTATCCAACCTGATATGAAAGATTTTTAGAGAACTTCAGATTAAACCTGTTCCTCAAACTAAATATGACAGATTTAATCAGACGCACAACATGTGTCATCATCAGCCCTGAAGGTCTACTTGCAAAGTGATTAAATAAAGTACAGCTAATAATAAATGAGAATAGTAAAAAACTTCAAAAGATATTTCACCCCAAAATCATCATTCTGTCATTAATTACTCATTTAAGCCTCTATGACTTCTGCTCAACAAAAGAAGGTATTCTGGGCTCCAAAGTCCTTCTTCTCAGTTCAGCAAAGACAGGTTTGTAATGACATGATGACGAGCAATTAATAACAGACTGATCATTTTTAGCTATTTATTTTACTATTCCACATTTATACCATTGTATAATCAGCTGTACTTTAGTAAGCATTAGTTTCTTCACTCCAATTGGTAGATGCCAGATCATGTCACTGTTCATTTGCATGAATTTCAGCTCAGCCAATCACGTCGACTTAAACCACCTCATTGAAAATAGCATCAAAACAACATTTAATGTTAAAATGTCCTGATTAAACTGACGTAATTTGAAACAGGGCTGCATGAAATATCATATTTTAATCAAGATTTTTGCTTGATATGTTATACTTAATCTTCTGTGTTATTTGCCTGCTGTTTATTTATCCTGAAGGTGTTTCATTTTAATTTGGATATTTGTGTTATGCTGCATTAGTAACAAGCCTTCACAAGCATTTGTGGTTGCCAGATTTCAAGAGTTTAAATCTCCATTTTTTTTTCCTAAATCAACACATTTTACGCCCAGTAGTTTACTTAGGCTTACCGACCTGGCAACCACACGCACACTCTCTCTCTACATTATGGGAAGTGAGCTGAAAACACCAGCAAACATGTCAGCTAAAGTGATTCTCTATTGAGATATTCTGCTGTAAATAGTACAATTATTGTAGTTTTATATTTATATTGATATTTAATTGTAGTACTAAAATATTTACTAACGTTTTTGTTTTATTATTATTATAAGATTTTGTTTTCAATTCAATTTGATTATTTTTCTTTATTCATATGTTTAATTCTGTTTAATTACTTTAAATTGTAATAATATTTCACAATATTACAAATTTCTTTCTGCATTTTCAATCAAAAATAATCAACAAACTAAAAACATTAAAATCTTCATGATCCCAAACTTCTGAACAGCAATTATATATCTATATATAGGACTGGTTTAGGCTGCAGCAGTGATTAAAGGAGTTAAAGCCATTCTTCAAGCGTCAGATATCTGCTCTGAAGACCCAAATCTCTTCGTATCAAACTCAATTAGAGCATTTATCAATATGTAGAGCAGCTTCTCAGCCCAATAAAGCATGTGTTTGTTGTAGAGCAGGAATGATGGATGAAACTCTCTTTCTCCGAGGTCTGATAATGCCATTATCTCCAGAACGAGTCCGAGCGCTTGTTTGTCCCGTTCAGAGCTTAATTAATATTCCTGCAGCAGCAGCAGGGCTCTGTATCGGCGTTATCCGTTAGAGCCGTTATTGATTGATTGATTGGATTCAGTCTCGGACCCTGAAAAAGCCCCGGGGTTTAATTCGTCCTGATACGATTATTTATCCGTAAACACCTTTGCGCTGGAGTCTCAAACTCAATCTGGAAAACAGGAAGTGTTTTCTCAGACGGAGATCCTTTTGTCCTTGAAATGAAACGCTAATGCATTATTTGAGCGTTTAGCAGCGGGGAGTGGAACCGGACGACACCGGACATCACAACAGAAGAATCCTGCATTCAAATGAATCTGTGTTTCTGTCAGAAAGAGACACTTTCTATTGAAGGCCATTAAAAGCCTCCTTTAGATAAACCAATCCATTAACGTCCAATCCAAACAATCCAAACATCTCGATAAATCACCGTGAATGAATGGCCCTGGACACTGCTCTACTTGACCTTTACTGCCATAATAACTAGTGCTGACCGTTATAATACACTGACAGTATACATTTCTGACGATTATGCGAAATCATGCAAAATCCATTAACTATTCAATGCCATTAACTAGTCATTATAGTCTTTCTTGCATCCAGCGGTTCATGCATTCTTCCTTATTTTAGCATCATTTAGAAACTATTATTTTTTATTATTATTCTGAAGTACTTTTATTTTTGTATTTCCTGATTTAATTTTATTGTATTGGTTTTGTTTTAGTATAATTGGTTTACTTTCAGTATTTTTTTGCATGATCTTTTTATGCTATTTCGTTTTAGTTTTATGCATTTTATATATTTCAGATTTTTGCTTTCATTTAATTTTAGTTAAAATTTAGTAATTTGTTTGTTGGGTTTTTTTGTCATTTTTACTAGTTTTAAATAATTTATAGTTTCATAATTGTGACAGTTTTTATTAATATTTTGAAATGTGTTTTATTTTTAGATTTTATGCTTTCTTTTAATAGTTACAATTTTAGGTTTTTTTTTTTTACAAACAGTTATTTATTTACAAAAAGTTTTATAGATAGGTTTATTGTCAAGACAATATTAGTTTGTATTAATACTTTGAATTTACTTTATGTTTTTAGTTTTGTTTAGATTTTTCTTAATATATCTAAATAGTTCTTGACATACCGTTTTATTTTGGCATCAAACTACTGTAGTTTTCTGTAATAGTTTTTTTTATTTTACTATATTTTTTATACATACATTTTATATATATATATATTATTTTTGTATTTTTTTTCATAATAATTGTTTTATTTATTTATTTATTATAATTGTACTAATACATTTTTTATAATATTTTAAATTATTTATTTGTAAATTTACTATTTAACTTTTACTTATATGTTTAATTATGTTTATGATGTGTAGATTAAAAAAAAATAGTTTATTTGGTAGTTTTGTTGTGCATTTAATAATAATATTAAAGATTTAGATTTTTATTAATATAATTTTATTTTATTTATTTATTTTAATTGCACTAATACACTTTTTAGAATATTTTAAATTATTTATTTGTAATTTTACTATTTAAATTTTACTTTATATGTTTAATTATGTTTTTTATTTTTAGACTTTAGACAATTAAGTTTTTTTTTCTATATGACACTGTATTTGGAGTGCGGTGATGTCTTTATGAACACAGAATGACTAGCATGGCTGTAATGTGTGGTGGATCACACACACAGAAGCATGTAAGTGTGTGTCTGACTTTAGTGACTCTCAGCAGAAGCTGAGTAAAGACACTGAAGCAATTATCAGAAGCAACACGACCCTTCGAGCTCCTCTCGGCAGCGGCGTCAGGTAAAGCGTGAAGCTAACGAGGCCAGACAAGGCGAGTAATTGACGAGGCCGGTGTGTGTCAGCGCAAGAACCGCTTTACAGAGATTTCATTTACTCTGACAGCAGACACACAGAGACTCGGACGCATCTGTCCCCGTCAGACGAGCTCATAAACACTGCACACGTCGCCCCGTGTGTTTCTAAAGCGTCAGAGAACACACACTGCTCTTCGCAAGCACACACACACACAAATCTATCCATCTTTTTAGCAGTGCCAGCCAGGGGCGAGAATCGATACGACCGCCCCTCGATAGAGGAGCCAATTTCTCCTAAAGATTTTCCAGTCAGACTTAAAAGGCCTTTTGTTATTGCAGGAGGAACAAAAGTAAACTTTCAGCATTAGAGCACACTGGGGAAAGTTCTCAGGAGAGCACACACACACTTCTCCATCACAATGAGGACACATCACATAATAAAGCTATAACTACATGACTACATGCAAAACAATCCTCAAAACACTGGGACTCATTTAATAAATTCAAATTAGGATTTACTATTTTCAATATCAATGCAATTCATAACTATCATGAATTTAGATTAGGATAAATTTGAAAATTAGGATTTACTTATTTACAATGTCTTATCTCCAATTCATATGAATTTATATAATATAATTTAATAGCATGCTTTTGTATGATCTGCTCCAGTAAAAGTTATGAATAGGGATTTTCTTTTTCTTTTTTCCTAGAAAATTATAAGTAAATTGATCATAGTCATAAAAATTTATGCAAAACCACAAATTTGTAAAAAACAAAAACAAAAAAAAAAGATTCCTGTCAGTTTGGGTTGTTAATAAATAAATGATAAATTCATGAACAAACAAACAAACATGAAATTAAGTAGAAATAAAATAGAAATATTTTCTATAAAATCATTTTCACAGTGTAATTTATAACATGCATGCATGAATTTGTTCTTAACCTTATTCTTTATGCTAATGAATTTGCATAAAACATGCACAAACCTTACCAGCCTTCTGAAGATTCAATAAGCAGAAATGGTTATTTTAATATGTTAATATGACCACCCCGAGTATGTGCTTTTTGTGCATAAGTGCTTTTAGCTGCTCCCACATTTGTTCATAAACTCATAATACATTTTACTATGAATGTTACTGATGCATAACTTTTCTGTGTAGCTCAAAAAGTAGATTCCTGCATTAGACTCCCAGGAAATGCATGAGCTAATCAAATGTAGTGTAAACGCAAGGCTTTAGATAAAAAAGTCTACCAAATGCATTAAATCAATATTTCAAAATCAATATTTGTCCCTAAAACATTTATACACAAATGCATGCGCAGTTAGTGAACGAGACTCAATATTTATTTTATATGTGAATCATTTCATTTTAGTATCACTGAATCCAAGCAGTGCAAAACAGCACTGACCCTGATATAATCAATCAATCTTTTCACGCAATGCACTGTTGTCTTTCCTCAAGCTTGCAGCTGATTGGTCCATATTAGTGAGGCGATGTACATCAAACCTGTCTGATTGGATATTAAAGGCAACTTCAGGATAGATGATTGTACCTAAAGTACAGCTGCGCGCACACACACACACACACACACAGAGTTATATTCCAGCATGAAAAATGAGAGTCATTCTGCAGTCATATTGTTTTCTCCCACAATTATATATCAGCATAATCAGTGGTTTAATAATCATTTCAGAGCCGTATTCCTTTAATCAACGATCCTCTGCTGTACCATTCCATTTATATGCCTCATCTGAGTGTGTGTGAGTGTGTGTGTGTGTGTAATGTTTTGCTCTAAATCAATACAGCCATAAACAAAACTAGAAGGGAAAATAATGAAATGGATGAGTCGACCCGGCTGAAGGTCAAAAGCATCCAATTACAGCAAATTAATGTCCCTGTTATGAATGTAATTAAAGCAGCAGCGTATATCAGCATACATGAGCTCTAGTTAACCTAGTCAGCTCCCTACATAGACGACACACGGGCTCCTGATGTGAAGGCAGACAGCAGGATCGTTCCTGACAGCACCACATGCATCCCTAATGGAGAAATCAATCCCAGGATTCAAGTCGAGGCAAATCTCTGAAGCGCTTTGCACAATACACATGCTTCCAGAGCAGCGCTTTTTCTTCAGCTGAGAGATTTCAGCTCTGGGGACGTTGTGTTTTGGTCAAGATGCTCGAGCGTTAGTAGATTTTAAGAGATTCAAGTGTTAGGAGACTCAAACTTTATTGGTTTAGCTTGATTGAGAGATTCAGATGTGATTGGTTTTGTTCGAATAAAGTGATTCAAATGTTGTCTGGTTTTGATCTGTCAAAAGATATGAACCTTAGGTGATTCAGACATTGGTTGGTTTTGTTCAATTAAGAGATTCAAACATTAAAAGATTTAAATGTCAGTGAGTTTTGTTCCTTTAAGAGATCCGATTAAGAGTTTTAAATGTATTCAATTAAAGGAATCAAACTTTCGCTGGTTTTCGGTGATTTTGGTGAGTTTTGTTCAGTTAAGAGATTCAAAAATTGATCGGGTTTGTTTAATTGTTTTTAAGTGTTAGGAGATTCAAATGTCTGTGAGTTTTGCTCAGGTAAGAGATTTACACATCTGTTCATTTGGTTCAATTACAAGATTCAAACATTGGTTGGTTTTGTTTGATTAAGTGATTCAAATATCTGTCAGTTTTGTCTGGTTAAGAGATTCAGATGTAAAGAGATTCAAACATTGGTCGGTTTAGTTTGGCCAAAAGATTCAAATGTGAGTTGGTTTGTCCAGTTAAGAGATTCAACCATTAAAAGACTCAAATGTCATCGGCGCTGGTAGCCTCGTGGGCAGCGCATCGACATTCAGCGCCATCGCGCTTCAGGCGTGAGTCCCGGCTCGCAGACCTTTCCCGAGCCCATCCCCTATCTCTCTACTGCATCACTTCCTGTCAGCTATGATCTATCAAATTAAAGGCAAAAATAACAAATCCTTAAAAGATTCAAATGTCAGTGAGTTATGTTAAATTAAGAGATCCGATTAAGAGTTTCAAACGTATGTTCATTCTGTTCAGTTAAATGATTCAAACTTTCTTTGGTTTTGTTTGATTAAGTGATTCAAACATCTGTCAGTTTGGTCTGGTTTTAGAGATTCAGATGTAAAGAGATTCAAACATTGGTCAGTTTTGTTCAATTAAGAGTTTGTAAAGTCTGTTTTGATCAGTAAGAGATTCAAACATCAGTCGGTGTTGTTCAGGTTAAAGATTCAAATGTCGATCAGTATAGTTCGGTTAAGCGATTGAAACGCTGGTCTTTTGTTATTCTGTTAGGGGATTTAAATGTTGCCAGCTCTGTTGCAAGTGAAAAGTCTGATGCTTGAACACACGCTGTTAGAAAGTAATGAAGGTGATTTTAGACAGCGGTTAGTTTAGTTTTAACAGAGCGCAAACAAGATTCACAGCAACCAGCTGAATGAAAACAAACAACACGGCAGAGAATATTACAACCTCATAATGCATTCAGAAGTGAAACAAGTCTGATCTAATTATAAACAGAGCGATATGTGTGCGTGCTGTGTATTTTTATGAGTACGGTATCATTATCTTAGCAGCACGCTCTCGCCAGACACCACTGGAATCAACTGCGGAGTCGAGTCTTCTCGTGACGGCTTCTGTCTATGAGGAGCGCTTACTTATCAGTCTGCCTGTGTAGGCAGCAGACAGCAAGACAGCTCACTTCTGTCTCTCTCTGCCAATTCAGCAATTACCGGTCTTCACCGTCCGCCAGGACAGAGCGCCGCTCGATCCGTTCGGATAGCCGCTAACAAACGCCTCGTCTTTCCCTAAAGACGCCGCCACCAGCCAATCTCAGGTAATTTAAAGCGCTGCCAGCCCTGTCTCTCTGCCACCTCTGCGGCCCTCAGGGGCCCGTGACTCTCTTCTCTCCTTCTCTTATTTCACCTCTCTATTGGCAGCTCCCGGCGAGCGGCTCTCGCTCTAAATCGCATGCATATATACTGTCCGTTTGGGCACTTTGAAGTGGAGAGGATTTAACCAATCAATCGCTATATCATCATCAATCAAGCCGTCGCTCTCGCTGCGATCGATCGCACGCTGAAATGGAGCAGTCGGCCCTCAGATTTGGACGGATAATCTGGCCCTCTGCTGATATGTGTCAAAGAGAGAGAGAGAGATGATGGACATTATCTGCTAAAACACAAAATAAAACTCAGCTCCAGTGAATGAATCCAGGTCACGGCTGAAACAGAACATGGAGAAGCCCGATGAGTTTAGATGCTCAGTTACACACAGACGCTCATTTAAAAGTTGATTTGCAGACATTAGCAATCACTAAAGATTCTCACAGAGAACTTAAAGACACACAATATTCAAAACATGCAAACCCTGAATGCAAAAACTCCAAAAACACACCTACATTGCAAAAAATAAATAAATTAAATCTTCTTACATAGAACGTTTTTGTCTTGTCAAATATCTAAACATCTGCATTTATTTGAATGCAGGGGGGGCATCTTAATTATTAATCAAATTTTGGTTTTCTTGTACAACACTAGGTTATGTGCTCAAGACACTTTTAATTAGCACTTGTAAACTAATACATTTGGCCATTTCCACTGCATAACCAGCTCCGTATAAATGGCATTTCTGACACAGTAAACATGCTCAGTCGCGCACCCGGTACAGTTTAGATCTTAGGATTGAGTGCTGTGAAACACAAGTTAAGATAAAAGAGTTTTAAAGATTTGAAGAAGCAAAATAATATATTGTCAAATATATTAAACTACATATTGAATATATATGTGCTTATATTTTAAAACACATTTTCAAAATACACACAAAATTATACCCAAATATACACAAAATATATCATAAAATAATTGTTAGAAAATATATTTATGCAAATATTGCAAATTATGTTGCTATATATTAAAATATATTTGAAAATATTTATATTGGCCTTTTTTTGTATACTTTGAAACATATTTCAAAATTTATTTGACAAAGTTCACAAAATACACAACCCTAACCCTAACAAATATTAAATTCTACTTAAACAGTTTGAGTGCACAAAAACAGAACATTTCTTAATATCTGTGTAGCTAAAACCTAAATAAATTGCATAAAACACTTTATTTTATTTCTGTCTTATTTTCTAAACATTCTTGAATCAAGATGCATTTACTTGACAAGCAAAAGAGCTTAAGATCGTCTTGTATGTATATATATATATAGGGTTGTTAGGGTTGTATATATATATAAAAAGCCAATTGGGAAAGAAAAATACTCTTAATTCAAAGGTTAAAGAAGATTATTTTTCTTGCCCTATTGGCAGATATTTTTGCTTGTTTAAAGCAAAAAATATATTTATATATATGATATATATTTTTACCTTTTTTTCTTTAAAGTAAATTTACCTTGATTCGAAAATATTTTTAGATATTTATACTAGAATACAACACAAAAATACTAAGGAATATATATATATATATATATATATATTTTATTTTTTTTGCAGTGTGCTGGAAAAAAGGAACTCATTCATTTTGGGTCACGCTTAATATAATCCATTACTGAGTTAACATAACTTCTATTAAGTGCAATGCACTCAGTATTTGAGTAAAATGAACTTTAAGGTTTGAACTGTTAGGTTTTAGAGTGCACAACTGATGCAATTAAAGACTTTTCCTAATTTTAAAGTCTCATCAAAATTGTAGTTTTGAGAGTATTTTAGCTGCCATCTACGGCCCTCAGACGTGTTTTAACACCACGAGCGTCTAAAACAAGCACCTTTCCATTTCAGAGTGGTGTCATTTGAAAAAATGCAGAGAAATTTGTGACAATTTCTCAAAGGAGAAAATGTGATGTTTGTGTGGCGCTGAACAGCTTGGTTAAGTGGATGGTTTGATTGGGCCGATTTGAGCGAGATTCACGGGGCCGTCTGGTCATTATTTCAGTCTCTCCGGAGCAGCTCCAGAATGCTGATGCATCTCTCTGTGCTCATGTCAATGCATGAGAGTCAGAGCCGCTCGATCTGGACAATAAGAAACAAGCAGGAGGACCGATCGAATCTTTCCTGCGCAGCAGAGACACGGACAATAGAATCTTCCGTAAGATCCCAGAGGAGAGACGGAACATACCTCAGTACTGTACATCTGTACATAATCATCGAGCCTTCAGCTGTATATAGCACAAATATGACACACAAGTACGATAACCAACAATACATTGTATGGGTTTCTTTTATGCCAAAGATCATTAAGATATTACGTAAAGATCATGTTTCATGACAATATTTTGTCAATTTCCTACCGTAAATATATTAAAACTTCATGATTAGTAATATTCATCGCTAAGAACTTCATTTGAACAACTTTAAAGATGATTTTCTCAATATTTAGATGTTTTTGCTCCCTCAGATTCCAGAT
>JAUMHE010000043.1:21138409-21151894 GCA_032359235.1 Enteromius mattozi | reverse complement strand
GGGTCCAAGAACCGAGCCCTGAGAAACCCTAGTGATGTAGTGTATGTGGAGAAGAGGAAGGGTCCAAGAACTGAGCCCTGAGAAACCCTAGTGATGTAGTGTATGTGGAGAAGAGGAAGGGTCCAAGAACTGAGCCCTGAGAAACCCCAGTGATGTAGTGTATGTGGAGAAGAGGAAGGGTCCAAGAACTGAGCCCTGAGGAACCCTAGTGATGTAGTGTATGTTGAGAAGAGGAGGAGTCCAAGAACCGAGCCCTGAGAAACCCTAGTGATGTAGTGTATGTGGAGAAGAGGAAGGGTCCAAGAACTGAGCCCTGAGGAACCCCAGTGATGTAGTGTATGTGGAGAACAGGAGAGGTCCAAGAACCAAGCCCTGAGGAACCCCAGTGACCAGTTGATGTGCTTTGGATACCTCTCCTATCCAGGCCACCCTGAAGGACCTACCAGTGAGAAAGGATTCAAACCAGCGAAGTGAAACACTTGTGATGCCCAGAGATGAGAGGGTGGATAGGAGGATCTGATGATTGACAGAGTCAAAAGATAGATCCAGCAGAAAAAGAACTGATTTGGATTTAGCTTTAGCAGTCCGCAAAGGCCTCTGTGACTGAGAGTAGAGCAGTCTCCGGTGAATATCCACGTCTGAAACCTGACTGGTAGTTATTCTGTGAGAGAAATGAGGATACCTGGTTGAAAACAACTCTTTCAAGTATTTTCGCTATGAATGGAAGGAAAGAGAAAGGTCTGTAGCTCTCTGTAAGTGAACTGTTTAATGTAGGTTTTTACACATGCAGAGAGAGGGAAACACTCACACACACACACACATCTTGGGCCAATCTGTGGTCATATATTTGTGTGAATGACTATAAAGTGTATAAATGACCATTGTCTTAGTGATTACACACACATCTGTTTAGTTTATCTCATTTCTCTCTTTGATTGCACAGTAAAATCAACAGTGCTCGTGAGCATGGCTTTATTTATTTGATCACTGTATAATATACTGGATAATGCAATACGACTCTGTCATTGTAACAAAATAAACCTCTTCACCAGATCATATGAAGCATGATCTGCTCTATATTGGCTGTTTATTAATAATGACTAGCAGTGGATAGAAATATGAATTATAATCAGGAATTTGATGTAATACTTTTGTTTTGTGAAATGTTGCGCATTTGTAACACCAGTTTTTGAAGTTTGAGCTGGGTGAGATCTCACTCTGTGTGTGTGTGTGTGTTTGTGTGTGTGTGAGTGACACAACCTCATGATACTGTTGTGTGAAACTCACAGATGCAAGAGTGAGTGAGAGTGTGTGGTTTTACTTTGCATAAAAATATAGGACAAAAAATATTATATTTATATTAATTTTAATGTTAATATTTTTTTATCAATTATTAATAATGTACACTTACATAAAAAATATTGTTTATTTATTTGTAAATATATTTTTAAACATATTTATGTAAAGTTATACACACAGTGGGAGCAAAAATGTGTTGTTTTTAATGATTTTAATAATAAATAAATTAATGAATTAAATAAAATAAAGATAAATTATTTATTTATAATTTTAATTTTTAAATATGTTTTGTACATGCATTTTTAAAGTTTGGGTTAGACTCACGAAATTCAATTATGTATAGCTTTTTTATATAAAATTAATAAAAGTCCCTCACTGCATCTCCGTCTACTGGGAAACTAGTATTCAAAATGAATTTATTTCCAGTTTCTGGAGTACATCTGGACAGTTTTTGCATGTGCTAACTCACTCTTATGATGATAGAGTGATGCTGATGATTGCTAGATTGCACTTTCTTCTTATTTAGTGTTCAGGATAGCTGTGGCTGGATTTTGTGGAATGTTCTTACCTGTTTTATCATGCAGCAGGTGAAACACGTTAGTCGTGCACTAGTATAGTTAGTTAGTGACGCAGGTGCTGGTTTGGCTGGTTTGGCTGGAGCCGCTGGAACTTGTGAAGGCCAATAACAGAGCCACGAGACACTGAGAGTCTGGCACTGAGTCTGTTCCCAGCAGCACAGGACTGAGGAGCTGCTGCCAGACGCTGCCGGGCTCAGGAATAATGCATCATGGGATACGGGTTTGAACATCGCTCAGAGCCCAGGGGGTGCAGGAGCTGGAGGAGGTGTTCACATAAATCAAAATCAACTACAGTCATTGACTACTGAAAAAATACTGCTGCAGCATCACAATCCATGCATGCACTTATACCAACTCAGGTTAAATTCATGTGGATTTACTAATTTAATGAAATAATTTAATTGAGCATTATTTGGAAAAACAGATAACTCATTTTTAAACGATTTTCTTAAATCACATTTCTTCATTCTGCATTCTGATTAATTTCAATCAAACGGCAGTTGTATAATTTTGATTAGTTAAAAGAATTATATATATATAAAAAAACAATAATAATTGTGCAGTTAAATGATTAATCGTGGTTAATTGCATCCAAAGTAAAGTTTGTAGACAAACTTTGAAGTTGGCTTGAGAAAGCCGGAGCTGAAAGTTTAAAAAGTTTAAGTTTGATGTTTTCAGTCTGAAAAAGTTAGAAATAGATCATAAAGTCAGATGATAGATAGATAGACTAAATTATCTCTACAACTTTTCAAAATTGAGTACTGGATGTTTAGTTCCCACCCTTATCACTGTACTCTATAAAGAGTTCAAATGTTAAAAGGAAGTGTTGTTTCATGTGTTTTAGTCGACAGAAGGACCTGTTTAATGCTGTTATGCTATCATCACAGATATGGTGTGTTATGTCATGAAATGCACATGTTAAATTGCATGTGCTATATAACTGTTATTTTGAACTAAATTAAATCATTTGCAGGGACACTTGCGTACATTGAAACTAGTTGGAACAACATTTTTCTATTTTTCTTTTTTTCAGCCTAAATATGTGTTTTATGCTAAGTTTGTGTCGTTTGTTGGTTAAAATTAAGGAGTTGCCAGAAGATTTGTTTTTGGTGTGTGTGTGATGTACATCATTTACACAGCTGTTTGACATTAAACACAGCATGTCGTTAGTGTTTAGCAGATGTTTGTATGAAACAGCATTCTCACCATGTAACCTCTAATGTGATTGATTTGTGCCTGATAAAAGGGTATTTGACAGGTGATAGTATTTGTGTCACGCCTATGTCTTTGTTTTCGTCTATCACTACTTAGTTTTGGTTTCGTTTTCTTTCTTCCTGTTTTTTCTTATTTGGTCTTGTTCCTGTTCTCGTTTAGTTGATTAGTTTACCCGCTCCACCTGTGTCCCTCACCTGTCCTGAGTTCTCCTTAATGTTGTCCTGTTTGAAAGCCCGTTTAGTTTTGTCTTGTGTTTGTCCAATTATTAAGGTTACGTTGTGAGTGTTTGCACCTTTGTCCGGCCGCCTTATTAAAGTTTATGTTTAACTCGCAACCACCGACTCTGCCTGCTGCTGCTCCTACACCGAGCGTGACAGAATAATCGGACCAACACACAAAAACAACGACAAAGAGGAGAGCGCAATGGAAACTTGCCCAGATGACCCCATTGCGCTCCTTAACTCCTGCATACAGAATGGCCGTTCCGTTTTGGAGTATGTGGAGGAGTTTCTCGAGGCAGCCTGCCTGGTGCCCTGGGACGATCGGGCTGTAAAGACTCTGTTTTGGCTGGGGCTCGATCATCAGCTCGTGAGTCAAATAGCCATTTCCAGCTATCGAGGTTCCCTCGCTCAGCTGATTGCCAAGGTATTGCAGCTGAGGGGTTCCTCCTTCACCGCTATAGAAGTAGTTGATACCATTCTGACACCAGTTCCCCAATATAACTAACTGGGAGCCAAGATTCAAGATCCAGCCCTACAGTCCGTCAGATCGGCAAGGAAAGCCCGCACTTCGAGAGCACCGATCCCTGTGTGCACAGTTTGCCCGTCAGAGAGCTCACTGCTCAAAGCATCCTCTCAGAACGTGCTGTCAGCGCGCTGCCTGATATCCGCGATGCCGCTATCAGAGAGCGCCGTCCTGTCCCCACGCCGCGAATGCACCGTTCGACGCCCACGTCGGTGCCTCCGCCGGAGGAGGTACAGCGAGAGTCCCCCTAAGCACCTGCTCGGTTTGGGGGGCCACCAGTGCCAGCTCCCCAGAAGCGGATCCCGAATCCAGTCCCTGAATCACGGCCAGGAGAGCAGTTCCTGAATCCAGTTCCTGAATCACGGCTAGGAGAGCCGTTCCCGAATCCAGTTCCTGATTGACGGCCAGGAGAGCTGATCCTGAGTTCAGTTCCTGAGTTTGCACTGCAAGAGCGCCTCCCTGAGTTTGTGCTGCAAAAGCACCTCCCTAAGTGTGCGCTGCAAGAGCGCCTTCCTGAGTTCACCACCCAAGAGCCACGGCCTAGAGAGGAGGGAAGACCCCCCAAGAAATTTTTTTGGGGGGGCTCCTCCATCCCGCGACAGCTGCAGCCACAGGCGGCTCCTGATCTTCCACAGCCACTGGTGGCAGATCAGGCCGTGGCCTGCCGTGGCCCGCCTGTCACCGACTCTGCCTGCTGCTGATCCTACACTGAGCGTGACAATTTGGCACTGGAGGATGTTTCATCCAAAGACGTGTTTCCAGTGTCTTATGAGGAGTTTGATCCTGAACCTTTCAGTCACCAGCTCAAATCTTTAACCCGTAGGTGACACCAACTTCACTTTAATAGTGATGAGAAGTTTTTCAAAACTTTAAATCAATTCAAAATGATTCACCTTATGCTGTTGTGAAATGCAACGAAAGCTCAGGGCAAACACATGCATAAAAACACCTATAAACCAGCTGCAAGTGTTTTGAAAGATTGAAAGTGCACCTATTAAATCCAATGAACAAATCTTAAAGTGTCTGTATAATATCTGAAAGCTGAATAAATTATATTTCCATTAATATATAGTTTGTTAGGATAGGACAATATTTGAAAATGTGGAATCTGAGGGTGCAAAAAAATAAATAAATACAGAGAAAAACTGCCTTTAAAGTTGTTCGAATGAAGTTCTTACTGATTACTAATCACAAAATAAAAATCTGTCATTTTGACCCTGACAATGTTGGTCAGTGCTACAAATATACCTGTCCTGCTGAAGACTCCAGGGTCAGTCAGAGAGTATTAACTACAACCTTTCTTTTCTATTAAACAAGTGTGTCATTAAAAATGTATAAAACTGATCTGAGATCAGGTAAAATATAGTATGGAAGCAACTGTTTACTTCCCATTTCTGACTTTCTCTCAGAATCTTAATCAGTTTTGAAAAAACTGTGAGATACATATAATCTCATAATTGCAAGACAATCTTCTAATTATGTCTTCTTTTTAGAATTCATAGTTTATATCTAGCAATTATGATTTTTTTTCTCCTCAGAATTGCAGAGAGTTGTGAGAGAAGTCGCAAGCATGTTTTTTCATCAGTTGCTAGTGTTATAGTACTGCAGATGTTTGCCTGTGACTTCTGTCTCTTCATTATCTGTGTGAAACAGGTGTGTGTGTGTTTACTCTTCTCCTGTTTAACACACAGCTCTGGAGCTGAACTAATCAACCTCCGCTGAAGCGCGAGCCAAGCGTTTACATTCATGTGATTGTGAAGAGCTCTGCACGAGGTCAACACGAGCCTCATGAGCTCAGAACCAGACAGAATGCTGCGATAAACGCCAGCGTACACAACCTGACAGATGCAGCGACTGATTTCTAGCACACCTAATCAGGTTTGCAAATTTCCGAGCGTTAAACCTCATTATGGCACTTTCCACATTTCAATATGTTGAACTAGCGGTGGAAACAGCGTGTCGATATCTTCTACCTAATTACGCAGCAGTTCTTTTGTTTGGGGCCCGTGGGACGAGCGGAGAATCATATTACCCATTCCTGGGCAAATAACAGTTTAACATTTCTGCTCAGTGCCGTCAGACACAAACTAAATTTTGTTATTCGTCAGCAGCGCCTGTTGATTTCCATATTTCCCAGAGGAGGGAGGAAGCTTGAATAATGTGGCTCTGATCAGACGCAGCGCATCAATAAAAGCTGCTCAACGGCTCACAGGTGGCTTGTTATTATGGAAAGCTCTTTTTTCATTGTTTTAAGGACGATCTCGAGGCCCTCTCAGAATCAGTTTTCATGGTCACTTGCTGCGTCTTCTGTGTCGAGTAACATTACATCCCAATTCACACATTATCAGTCAGTCTCTAAAGCCTTTTGATATGAAAGTAAATTTATTTTATTAAGTATACTTAAAGGAATAGTTGACCCAAAAATATAAATTCTGTCATCATTTACTCACCCTCGAGTAGCTCCAAACCTGTATGAATGTCTTTACACAAAGGTAGATATTTTGAAGAAAGTTTGTAACCAGGCTGCTTTGGGTCACCATTACCTAGTGAAAAATAAATATACTTAAATGTATTTGAAATACATTCATTTCATGCTCAGAATACTACAAATACATTTTCATATTTATGTACGTAATAAAATGCCCTGCAATTGTACTTTTAGTATACTAAACTGGTATACATCATGTCTGCTAGTTTGGAACAACTCATTTTGCACTTAATGCACTTTAGTTGTGCGGAAGTAGTGCAAGTGGAGCTATTGCAAGTATACTTTAGGTACACTTTAAATATTTAGTAAATGTTTTGCAAATAACATGGTTTCGGGAGGATTGCGTACTAGTAATCACGCACGGCTGGCAGCCGGTTTTCCCTAATTATCCCGTCATCCGCGTCCAATCAAACCGCTTCCCTTTTGCTATAAAATCTCCCAGCTTTCATTCCCTTTCATCTCGCTTTATGCATCCCTCCGCCTCCCCTTCTCCGCCAGTTTATTCCTTCTCTCGTCCTGGGGGGAGCAGACGGAGGACGAGCCGAGCGCCGAACTCTCACCCTCGCTAGGGTTCATGCCCCTAGGGTTCGGAGTTCGCCGTTCTTCCGGCTCGCTCCCCAGACAGCTCGCCAAATTTGCTTTATCTACTCATACCTATTTATACCCTTAGTGATTACAAGGAAGCATGAACTTTTGAAATAAAGTAGATGAGCTATTTCTACCCAGTCTCACGGTATTTATTCATGGAAGGAACATGTTTATTTAGTTATTTTCATAAGTCCACCATGTTTTTTAAACTAAGATGCATCCAATTGAAATCAAAAACGTGCTGGACTTACGAAACTAACGAAATAAACGTGTCCCTGGCATGAATAAATAGATTAAATTAAATTACGTGACTACATCACGAACTGCCGTGAGACTGGGTTGGCTATTTAGAGCTAAAATACTGATTAATTGTGGAGTCTGTAAAGAAGAATAACTTAACTGCTTATGGCCTTGTTTATCCGGGGCATCGAGCTGAAGTTAAAAGAGACATCGCTGTAGTTCGTGGTGTAGAAGGTTTTCAAAACACTGTTAATTTAGAGGAATCGGTGAGTTGGAGGATGGAAAGGTGGAGAGGGAAGCAGAGAGAGACTAGAAAGAAGGCCAGATGAGAAAAAGAAGAGAGATGGCAACAAGAAGCAAGTGAGAGAGAGGAGAGGAGAGACAAGGAAAGATTCCTTCTCCTCCAACAGATTCTCACCAAAAAAAAATTGGTCTAAGAAATTATAAAATGAAAGCAAGTTCTGATCATTTAAACATTTTGGTTTGCACAAAGAACAACCATTTAAAATAGAATTAAATTGAATTTTATTAAATTGTTGAAGAGAAGAATATGGCCTTATTAGGCAAAAATTTGTATTTAGTGTGATCATCTGTACTCCTTCCAGTTTTTCAAAGAAGAAACTGTCCAGAAGTGAATGTTTTGATAATAACATAGTTTCAGGAGAAGCGCGGGACGAATTAACCACAGTGGCACCGCTTTCCTAATCAACCACCTCGTTAGCAACCGCCAATCACCATCTTCCCTTCCACTATAAATAAACCAGTTCCCTTTCATCCGCATCTCGCTTTCATGCACCCTCCACCTTCCCTTCTCCTCCTAAAACTCCACGTCCTCCTCCGGGGGGCATGCGGAGATCGAGCCGGACTCGAACCACTAAACCACGCTTAGGGTTCAAGCCGCTAGGGTTCGGAGTCTGCCGATTCTCCCGGCTCGCTCCCTGGACAGCACACCAAATTTGCTTTATTCACTAATGAGTAAGCGTGAACTCGTGAAGTTCCTTCTGCTGCTCAAATGTAAAGAAAGTTACAAATACTTGCCACTTCAGGTTTTAGAAGTTTTTTTTGTTTGTTTGTTTTTTAATATTACAATAAAGAGGCTGCATTTTGTATGTATGGTAATTGTACCATTGGTTAATCAACATTTAAAAACAAAAATCCACTACTATGTACATTCAGAGTACATTTTGGACTTACAGAGATTTGGTGATACTTTTAGATGGTGTTAACGTTCATAAGTTAATTTCAATATAAAGTAATGAATATTTTGTGAATGTGTGAGGTGTAATGTAAGAAAAAAAGCAACACACACTTTAAAACAATAGTTTTATTATTGTGTGTCTGACGTCTAAATGCATACAGACCACATAAAGGAATGTAACTGAGGGCCACAGCTCTGTAGGGTTTAGTTCAAGGTGCACACCTGTCTGTAATTTTCAAGTCTGTTATTAATTGGTTTAATTAGATTATTCAGGTGTGTTTCATTAGGGTAGGAGAAAGTCTGCAGAGCAACGTCTCTCCATGACCTATGTTGAAGTTGAGACTGCTTGCTCCAACTGCCTTAAAGTGCCACTATTCTGCCATTTTAAAGGTTGCTAATATTGTTTTATGAGTCCCTTAAAACAGGTTTACATGTATGCAAGGTCAAAAAAAACTTTTTTTTCTCCAAAAATATATTTAATTTTACCACATTTCTAAATGATTCATAAACGACTCGTGTGAAGCAGTTTGAAGACTCATTCTGTCTAAACCCCTCCTTCCCGTGAGTCGTCACTGATTGGTCAGATGGCGCAGTCCTTTATGACTGGTCTACCGCTTCAGCGGTCCACAGAGCTTGTACCAAAACTATACTTTCTGACATTACTAGAGGTGCTTTCAGTGAGAATAGCTGAACAACAGAACTACAGAAACGTAAGTTAGCCGGTTACCAAGACATCTGCAGGGTTGTTACACAACAAAACGTAGACAAATACGTGTTTTGAACGATCGCTAGAAAATACAATCATCAATTATTAATCATACTTACAGGTAGAAGTTCAGAGGAGCAAGCCGGTCCAAATAAACTGGGCACTGATCCATCTTTTAAGACCAAGCGTTTGGTGAATATCGCGTAAAATGAGGCGAACACAACACAAGATTGTACTGCTGAGGTGTTGCTGAAAAAATTAATGTTAACCACTCATTCTTTGTAGATTCATCTTTTAAAACAAATTTACTTTCACAGGATACAGCGTCTTCTTGACATGATGTAATGACTTCTTGACATGATGTGACACACTGCATGAACAATCATATTTGAAAAGGCATAATAGGGGCAC
This sequence comes from Enteromius mattozi, assembly GCA_032359235.1. Lineage (NCBI taxonomy): Eukaryota > Metazoa > Chordata > Actinopteri > Cypriniformes > Cyprinidae > Enteromius > Enteromius mattozi. Next base: position 21,142,427 of record JAUMHE010000043.1, on the reverse strand, counting down.
TTTAAGTTTTTGCCTTAAGTAATGTACCCAGATAGCACATGTACGTCTGCAAGATGTATGTTAAAGATCTCTTGTTCTGGAAAGCATCTGCTGTCTACAAACGTCTGGCAAGCGTCTTTCAGATGTCAGTTTTGCATACATTCTAAATCATAAACATCTTAAAGACATCTAATAAATGTCTATTTGATATCTAAAAGGAGACATACTGCAGATGAGCAAACAACGTAAATAATAAGTCTTGCAGATATAAATGCAGACGTCAAATAGACGTCTCCTAGATGTACGTGTGGGTAGTGGTAGTGATTAAAGGTTTAGTTTACTCAACCATATAAATTCAAACAGTATTTACTTCATGTTGTTTGATGTGCTTTTCCCCCTTTATTCACAAGAGGTGAATATTACTCAGCGGACTTTAAGAAGCTTCAAAAGCATTAAATAATGTCATAAAGCTTCTGAAAGTCAGGCTCTATTGACTGATAATGTATGAACAGAAAGAATAAAAAATGGATTGAACAACATTAAGGCAGGTAAATAATGACTGAATTTATATGTATGGATGAACATCAAAAGCCCCCAAATAGTAACTGTATATATGCTTTTAGGTTTAGTAGTACCTTGAAGAAATAAACAGCTTTTAAAAAACACAAGCTTTATAGAAAGTCAGACAGTCTCGCACATGCTCTCCCACTCTTGCCTGATGGTTGTTGGTTCAGGGGGGCCGTCATCATGGTCTTCCTCATCTTCTGCCTCAATGATGTCCCTATTGAATAGAGCGAGATTATGAAGCACAACGCAGCATGCAACAACCTCAGGCACATAGGCCGGGCTGAAACGATAGCGAGTGATAAAACTTCCTGTTGTAGTAACAGTGGGAGTTATTTGCTGGAGGCAAACTGACTGCCCTGCTGAAAGCTGGTGACCCAGCCAGCTGTGCAAATCCTGCTTCCACTGTCTCCAGGTCATCACCGGTTGGAAAGCAAATTGCCCTTCTCAAAATTCTCAGGATTGATTTGATCACTCTGTGCACAATATCATGCACAGAGGTCTTGGGGATATCAAAGGTCTGTGACACCACCCTATGGGATGCTGCATGGGGCAGTCAGTAGCAAATTAACCACGTTTCCATTACCATTCAAAATGCACAAATTAAAATTGCAAATTGAAAATATGCCTAATGGAAACGCATTTATTAAGCAAAAACTCACAAATATACATATGCACAACTTGGTGCAACAGTAGAAAAATATGACACATCAGGACATGCATACAAAATCAAGTGCTTTTTGAATTGGGGCAGCTTACGTTAAACTGTGACGCAGTCACACTTCAGATACGCCCTTTGAAGTTTGTGCGCTTCAGTTAGGGACAGGCTTTGTCGCACTGCTGTGACGCATTCGCATTTCAAATTTGCACTCTGAAGTGCGTGCACTCCACTTTGGGACACAGCTTAGGACTTGGCAAAATCACAATGCGACAGTGTGTAATGTCCTTTCACCAATCCATCGTAAACACAGGAGAAACTGAATATTACCTCAGAAAGTCATGCTGTGTGAATACAACGGTGATCCAATGACTTTGAACAATGTGCAATGTGAAATTGCCATTAGAAAGTTAGCAGAAAGATAAATGGCATCTCTTTTGTCTTAGATGTGTGTGAACACAGATGTAAAATCATGGTAAGTAAGTCTGTGACCTTTTGTCTTCATTGCCTCTTGCTGCGTCTGTCCCATTAATTTAATTGATGGTCATTGTTCATGCCAGTCAGTGTCTGGGTTCAGTGTGAATGTAATGCCTGAAGGTGTGACCTTTCCTGATCTCTCTGTTAATGAGTGTTATAGTTATGCTGATTGGAATAGAGTTGGTAAAAATCTGGGTGAATTTCTGTAACTGCTTACATCCATTGCATACTTAATCTTCTGATGACAGCTTCCTGAAATCAGTATGAAACTACAGTGATTCAGTGTTTTAGTCAGTCTTGATGACTGCAGTGCTACACAGTACCATCTCAATCAAGAACCTGATGAAGATTTTTATAAGTGTTTTAAGTGAAGTTCATCTTATATTTAGAAACTGAACATTCACTCCTAACAACGTTAGATGAGGAGCAACACCTGAGTATTAAATTCAATTCCAGTTTATTTGTATAGCGCTTTTTATTATACAAATAATTGCAAAGCAGCTTTACAGGAAAAGAAGTTTCTACAGTATGTTTATAGCTGAAACGTGTAATTCCCTGTTACCATGGGATGTTAATCATTTTGGACTAAATTATAGCTTGTTTATTGAAGATGCAGGACAACCAGCCAGCAGTGCATTACAGTAGTCTAGAGTTCATGAATGCATGAACTAGCTTTTCATCTGGTCTTGTTGAGATATATAAAGTAGTTGAGTATCTTCAGCATAAGAATAGAAACTAATCCTATATTTTCTAATAATATTACAAAGTGGCAACATGTATATTGAAAACAGCAGAGGACCTAGGACAGATCCATGTGGCACTCCATACTTTACTGGTAATATCTGAGATGAATCCATGTTTAAATAAACAAAATGGTAGCGATTTGAGAGATAGGATCTAAACCATCTTAACCATTTGACGCGTACGATCACACCGGTGTGATTAGAAACTTTCAGTGCGTCACCTGATCAACTACTGAATTCAAACCTGCTTTGGCTGGCGTGGAGCCATATCGGATATGTTGAGCCCTTGTCGTCATATCACAAATATTCAGTGTTTTCAACAATGTAATAGTTATTTTAGGTTTTAAACATTTCAATACAAATAAGCACTAGCAAAACCATACATTTATAGTTTGTGAAATACATGCTGATGTCCATGGAAACGGCAATAATGATCCTTACATATTCTGACGACATATTGACGTGCTTTTGTGGCTGTGGTGAGTCACATGACGTGTCGCCATGGAAACAATAAGTCTAAACATTCTGAAATAATATTCCCTGAAAAAAACAATAACCTTGTCGACTAGTATAGTCAAAATTCATGTGTGAAAGGGTTATAGCTTGTCCTTGAATACCCGTATAGTTTTGTAATCGATCTATGAGTATGTCATTATCTATGGTGTAGAATGCAGCAAAGTAAAACTAGCAATGAGATGCAACCCCCTTCTAACACACATAGCAAGTCATTTGTAATTTTAACAAGTGCAGTTTCTGTGCTATGATGGGGCCTAAAACCTGATTAAATTTATTCATAGAGATAATTTTTTTGCAAGAACATACATAATTAAGCAGACACAACTTAAAAAAAAAATAGACATAAAGGAACGATTTGAAATGGGTCTGTAATTTGCCAGTTCACTAGGATCTAACTGCCAGCTTGAATGGTTTTGGCATGTGACCTAAAGATAATGATGAGTTAATTATAATTCAAAACCTGTTCTTTTACTGTAGGTAACAGTAATTTAGTGGATACAGGATCTAATAGGCATGTTGCAGGTTTAGATGCTGTGATAAGTTTACTTAGCTCTTTCTGTGCTATAGCTGTAAAGCACTGTAATTTTTCTCTGGGTGAAATAAATGGAACTGAAGAATCTATATTTGTTGTTGTATTTCCGATATTATCTATTTTATCAGAGAAGAAATTTATGAAGTCATTACTATCAAACTGTGAGGGAATAGTTTGATCAGGTGGCGTCTGATCTGATAGCAAACGTATACTACTTCTTCCATCACAAAAACGGCAAATTCTTCACGGTCAATTGAATTTTCAGCTACTTCTCTCACCCTTGTCACTGAAGTGACTTCTTATACAGACCTTGCACTTGGTGCTTCTTCCACAGTAGAAGCTGTAGATGAATCAATTGTTGTTTTCTGAAAATAAACAACAACATTGTTTTGCATTTTTATCTTGCATCTTTCCATTCTCAAAAGGTGCTCTTCAACATCTTGATGATCTTCAGGTAGGTGCAGGACATTTTCTGGTAACACTTTAGAATAACGTCCCGTTGTAAGTCATTTATAAGTGATTAGTTAATGATGAAATGTTCATCTACAA
>JAUMHE010000043.1:21018763-21030212 GCA_032359235.1 Enteromius mattozi | reverse complement strand
TGATGATAAAGGGATTTTGGGCTTTGTTTTCCCTCCTATATATATTTCTGTGAAACAGGAAGCCAGGGCTGGATATGTTCATGTCCATAATCACCCTGCAGTGCTCAAAATTGTGAATATGAATGGGAATATACTTCAGAGATATTTTACTCATAACAAATTCTAGGGTGCCAATAATCGTGGTCAACAAGTATTGGAGAAAAACATTTTTTTTCACAATGAGATTTTCTCCCTATTTTCAATTGTTTTACTTCAGTGTAATTTTTTTGAATGAAAGATCAAAAGGATCAACAATGTAGATTTATTTTCACAGCCACCTTTGCTCAGATTTACCAAGAGTGCCAATATTAGTGGAGGGCACTGTATATACATATATACATTAATGCAGGTGGTTTTATCCAAATCAGTTTGTCACAATTCAAAATTAAAATTATTGCATTTTCCTATAACAATGTATAAAAGTTATTGTTGGTTATTAATTTGTTAAATTCTCATTTGAATGAGTTTTAATAAACCTGCTTACAGATGTTAGTTACTAAGCAGTGTCATTAACTCACCTGCTTTACCAGTGAAATCAATCTTCTATTTTTATTCTTTTTAATCACCTGCAGTCATTGAATTATTAATCATTAAGTGTTTGAATCACAGTTGAATGTGTGCAGATGCTTTGGCCGTAATGTATTATAATAATTTGACAGGCAGGTTGTTGGGAGAGCTTCCCATATGCTTCCTGCGGTTGATAAGAAAGGAAAACATGCTCTTGCTCTTAAAGCAGAAACGCTTCAGGAAGAGCGAGTGCTCTATGGGCTTTGTAATTTAAGGCAGAGGTCAATCCTGGGCTTTACAAAGTGAGGAAGCCCCTCCACCCCACATTAACGCTCGGGCGGCTCGGACCACAGAAACACTGAAGAATAAAGCAGTGCTCAGCTGAAGTGACAGAAATATCACATTTATCTTTTTCAAATTATTGTTTTCCCAGTATTATGTACTATCAAGCCACTTCTGATTAGCATACATAGTTTATAAACATGGTAAAGTGTTTTTTGGAGACTAATCTATGTACACCCTAATTATTTATGTAAAAATGAAATTTATATATATATATATATATATATATATATATATATGTAAATAAAATAATTCTTAAAATAATAAATGAAGAACAAAAAAATGAAGAACAATCACATCAAATATTATACAAATAATACAAATGATTTAATATAATATAACAACATTAAATATTCTTAATAAAATAAATAATAATTTAACAATTAAATATTAACCTGGTACTTTTCAGTTTTAATTTATTTAAATGCCACTCGTTTTATTTATTTCTTTATCAGTTATAAGAGATCCCAATGTTTTATTGAGGTTATTTCAGATCAGTATTTTAGATTCTGGGCTCTTAAGAATTAAAGAACTCACAAAAGATCTTATAAAGGAAGTAAAGCTCTATTTAGGACCTGTTTGTTTTACGTGATTATTTTCCATAAACTGGGGCCTAATGGTGCACATAAACTGCCATATTCTGAGTAGGGTTTCATCAGCTCTCCAGGCTCCTCGGGTGGTTGTACACCTTGAGTAAATGAGTCTGCACTGAGGGCTGATGTTGTAGGTTGTGATGTTGATCAGGTCTGCGGCGTCCCACTGACCCGGAGCTTCAGTCCATCTGCATTCTTGCACTTTGAACCATAAACATCCTCCTTTCAAAGAGCTTGGCAGGAAGTTTCTGAGTTTTCCCTTAAATGTGCTATAGTCTATTGAAAATATGAGCCTGCTGGGACACTTCAGCATCTAATAGAATAGAAAATGTCTGTGTTTGAAATGCTGAATGTTCCTGTGAGGTGATGCTGTGTTTGAGATTACCTGCTGCTTCTTTATTGGTTTGCTTTGCAGTTTCAACATATTCTGTAAAATAAGTCTAAATACCCACCTTCACTCGATATATTATTAATCCATATACTGGGCCTGATAAGATTCATTAGCACATGCTGCAAAGTGTGTATCAATAACACTAGTTTATGTTTCGCTTTGACGTACTGTTTATACGCAAAAAAAAAAACAAAACAAAAAAAACTTTGGCGTGCTTATAATACGTATTATAATCAACTATGATTAGAGTTGTAAGATAGATTCGTATCATATGCACGCCAACAGTTTCGTATCATACACACGCATAGTAAAAAACGATTCTGTTTTTATTTGGCGTATTTATACGCATTTTCATGAGGCTGTATTTAGGCACATAGGCTATGTGCCTGTTAAGCAAGTGGATTAATATAAAATGTGTTTGAGAATCGGTAAAGTGATTAAGGCTGTCGTGCTGTAAGTGAAAGGGGCGACAGATCGACTGCGCTGTTTCCAGTAGAACACCAAACAAGCGCGCGCGCTCTGTTCAGATTCAGAGGCGTGAAGGAGCCGAGAGATGCTGCTGACACACACACACACACACAACACACAGCTGTTACACCTGAGACACAGAGACTGCATGAATACACTACACTTGCAGATCGATATCTGCACCTATTCTTCAAAAACAAACACTTTACATTAATGCATTAAATAGTAATTTGCACGACAAAAGGCCTTTTAAAATAAATATTTTATTAATTTACATGCAATACTTATAAAATATTATATTATTTTCGATATTTTGCGAATATTTATTTAACTTTTATTTTTATTTTTTTTTATATCTGTTATTAAGGAATGGGACTGGGAATAAATATCAAAATAAAGTCGGATTTTAGAGAGAGAGAGGATTATTCACAAGATAAATAATGACAAGAAAAATATCATATATGCAATTTAGCAATAACAAATAACGTTATAATAATGATTAACAATTGTTCAAATGTGGTGGTAATTAACTAATAAAATAAGATAAAGTATAATAATAAAACCAATATGTACTAATAGACATTTATCAACACAGACAAAAAATACTGTGATATAGGCTACAATGTTGGTCTTTGGTTGTATTCATTGATGAAGGATAATTCTCGTTCACGGAAAAGAAACAAATGTTTTCTGGAATCACAGAAAAATAAATAGGCCTCAGTGATAATAAAGAGGCTGTTCTGACGATACGCGCAATATAAATATAAAGCGTTAATATCTCTCTCCCACAGCGTTCAGTGATAAAGGTGTTATTCTGCTGGAAAACGCGCCGGTTGGTTTGTGAAGCGATGAGAGAGAAGTGACGAAAGCGGAATATGATGATGATGATGATGATGATGATGATGTGAACACCAGCACGAGTTGAGTCTGACGACAGCAGAGTTTCGCCTTTCACTCGAGGAAAAAAAAAAGTTGCAGGATCTTCCAGAAGAGCCTTCGAGCTTAAACGACATCGAGACCTCGAGTCCATCACAGCCCAAGCGAGCGTTACCAAAGCAGGAGCGTGTTTTATTTCATTCAAAAGTCCCGTCATTTATGGATCTGCGGTGACCCGATGAGCGCACCAAACATCCAGAGCTAAAACCAGGTACCAAACAAACCATATCTCGTAAATGTGGCTTTCAATGGCACGCGCTTCTATTTAGCGTACTATTTATACGCAGAAACGGACTTTCGCGTTCGTGTGATACGGAATCGGTAAGTTTAGGGGTGTGGGGTAGGTTCGTATTATATGCGCGCCAACAAAGTGCGTATCATATGCATACAAAAAATGAGTATTGTTTTCACGTCAAACACGTGCGTGTCGTATACACGCCAAAATCAGTTTCTGCTTATAAATGGCACGTAAAATACAAAATTAAAAATGTTATTAATAGGCCTACGCATTTTCATGAGACGGGGCTCACAGAACAGAGCTTCATCACCGCGCAGCCTTATAGCCAGACCAGACTTTGTTTTGATGTGTTGTTTGCTTGTGTTTTTTAAGTGATGGCATCTTACCGTAGCTTGGACGATGACGCAATGGCTTTGATGGTCCACGACACGAACGCGGTGAAGAAAGAAGAAGAGTTCGCGAAGGACACGCCGCTCCAAGAGCCGAGTTCTGAGAAGGTGGACGCGTCTCAGAAGCCGCCTTACTCCTACGTGGCTCTGATCGCCATGGCCATCCGGGAAAGCGCGGAAAAGAGACTGACCCTGTCCGGCATCTATCAGTACATCATCACCAAGTTCCCCTTCTACGAGAAGAACAAGAAGGGATGGCAAAACAGCATCCGACACAACTTGAGTCTCAACGAATGCTTCATTAAAGTTCCGCGTGAAGGCGGAGGGGAGCGCAAGGGCAACTACTGGACTCTGGATCCGGCTTGCGAGGATATGTTCGAGAAGGGCAACTACCGGCGGCGGAGGCGCATGAAGCGCCCTTTCAGGCCTCCGGCGGCTCACTTCCAGCCGGGTAAGGCTCTCTTCGGCGGGGAGGGATACGGTAGCTTCCTCCCCGCGCCCAAGTACCTCCAATCCGGCTTCATGAACAACAGCTGGCCGCTTGCGCAGCCGGCGCCGCCGATGAGTTACGCGTCTTGCCAAATGGCCAACGGCAATATGGGTGCCATGAAAGGACTGTCAGGTCCGTCTTACAACCCCTACAGTCGAATGCAAGCCATGGGGCTGCCGAACATGATGAACTCGTACAGCGGGATGGGGCATCACCAGCACCAGGCTTCGCCGGCGACGCAGCAGCCTTCGCCGGTTCCCTCCAACTCCGCGGCCGCTCTGCAATTCACCTGCTCCCGCCAGCCGCCGGAGCTCTACTCGTACTGGGACCACGAGGTCAAAAACTCGTCGTTGCACTCTCGGATTGACATTTGAACAGTGAGAATGTGTGCGAAGGGGAAATGGAACTGGGTCTGTTTTACGCATCCAGCAAGGTAAACAGGGTAACTTTTCGTTGCTGAAGAACAAACACAGATCTCGGTCCCTATAGATGTTCTGGACTGCATGGATAATTATTTGTAAAATTCTAAATCAGTAGTTTGTGATGTGATCGCTTCAGGATAAACACGATTTACGACAGAAATGCCTTCAGTTTCCTGACCGAAAATTCATTTGAGGACAGAATAGAACGAAAAGCATTGGCGAGATTGTTTGGGACCATTGTGATTTTGACATTTTGGTTTGTCAAACCAGCACTTATTAATTTCTATTTGCTTTCAATAAACTGTTTTGATTAAAATGTCTTCGAAACTCGATGGTCACTTAAAAAAGTGAAATGCGCACTCTTGAAAATAAAGGGTGTTATGGCATCATTAGTTAACTTTTAACACCCGTGCAATCTCTCTATTGCACTGAAGCTTCGTTATATTTACAGAAAGGTGCTTTAGATTATTAAAATATTCTTAACACGAAAAAAATGTTCTTTGAGCAACCAAAACGGTTCTTCTGTGGCGTCACTGCTAAAAGAAAACAGGCCTTTGTTTTTAAGAGTGTCTTCAGTCAAAAGTCTATATATGAAATCTAGAACGGCTCTTTCGTGTCATTTTGACATGGAAACATCAGGATCACAGATTTTCAGATGGTTAGGTTTTTGTTTTGTTTTTTTCAGAAAGATTAGAATAGAAGGTTCAGGTTCTGTTATTCTAAAATATGCTCCGTTTAACAAATAAAGAAATAAAGTGATCCCAAAACGCGCTTTGAAATAACGCGAAAAACCCTTTCTTTTGATGTTCCTGCTTCTGGCGTGTAAGGTTAGATTAGGATAATTAGCCAGATGTAATTGTAAGGCCCGTTAGCTGATAACAGTCTTCAGTTCTGTTTAATTTCGTTCCGTGTGAACAAACAGACATAAATAAACACTTTATCAGGGTTTATCGTGTTCTGTCACCAAAAATGTGTACAAGAAAACTTCATCTTATAGTTCTAGCTCAAAATAATGTTTGGATTTGGATTTAAACATACTATTATTAAAAACAGGTTTTCTGCTTTTTAAAAGGACTTGGTCAATAAAAGCTATTCTCTCTTTTCTTTTTTTTTTTCGTTATGGCAGATACACAGAAATAATATTTCTTGTGAACTTCATTAGCCCGTGTTATTTTTATATTTTGTAGACGATTAAATCTTTATTATTTAAAGCAAACACACGAAAACTAGAGAATGTTTCTTCTTTCTTTCATGTCTGTGCATTTAATTTCAGTCTCTCTGCTGGCTCTGACTTTTCATAAAAATATTAATAATAAATCGTAAATATTTCATCTGTTCGTCTCATACAAATCGAATGTAAAAGTGAAAATGAAATCGTGTCCATCTCGTGTACAGCATATGCGAAAATCATAGGCCTGCGTTATGGAAAACTACGGTATAGATTTTAGAATATGGATTAAAATACTTATTATTACAATAAGTGACTGCTGGCAGCAGAAGGAAATGCCATTATTTGTGTATGAATTGTGTAATAATGTTAGCAGTGTTTCAGTCCTTCAAACTGTGATCAAGGCCTGCTTTAATGAAAGTTCCAGATCAGAGGAAAACCAGCTGAAACCCTGCAGAGACTCCAGAAAACCCGAGCATGTGAAAAATATCTTTATTGTTATTGTTTGCCTCCGTTACATTAACTAATCTCGCAAATGTGCATCTCCTCAGATTTAATGCCTCATTACTGTTAAATGCAGCCAGACTATATTTATGCGTAATAATAATAATAATATAGGCTTTTATAGGCTACAGGCGTGATTCATTTTTTGATTTTTGCGAATGAACAGAAATCAACAAAATATTGACACAAATAGCAATCCCTCATGCATTAATAACTGATAAACATTCAGATGTTGAACGTCATAAAAATAATTCATGCATTCATTTTAATTTTAGACCGTCCGTAAAAGCTTGCATTAAAAAATGCATTAAAAATGTTTACTTACTTTCTCTGGTGACACTTTAACAAGGTGTCATTGTTACAGTGGAATTATACATTAATATTAATTAACTAGCCTACACAATAGCATTATTAAGGTTTACTGGCATGTAATTATGCATAATTAAATGTTATAGGCTATATATAAGTGCATGTAACGTGTTACAAGGTGATGTTTTAAAACATCTTTCATTATTTATGTTTTATTAAATGTTTTCTGCTTTTTAAAATGCGCGTGACTGCGACTGATGTTTTAATCTCACTGTGATTCTGTTGAATTAATAGAAGAGAAAGCTGTAAACATCCTCTGAGAGAAGCTTTTCTTTCAGAATCCGGCAATTATGTAAAAACTGAGAAGACGAATACAAACCGTCTCGAGAAATCATTTCTACCAGAGCTGTAAAGGTCACGAGACTGAACACGTGATGTAAATGAATAATTAAAAAGTGTAGGCTACTATGTTATAATATATATTTTTTCTATCCTGTTAGTCATAAATAAACTGATCAGAAGAGCTGGTCTGATATTACTCCAGAGCTTTCAGACACATCTGCAGATCGAGGCTGGATCTAATGGAAGGTGTTTTAATGAAGTTAGAATAGGAAATAAACACATCTGATCACTAGGTGGCGCTATAAGCTCATCACCAGCTTTCTGAACGATTCCTCGCTATATTGGAATATTTTTGGTTTATTTTAGTCAGAACTAATGCAGTGTGACATACAATACTCTGTTTACTGGTTAAATACTTGAAAATAGTTTTGTAGACAAATATGAATTGTGTCTGTGAATTAATCTCTTCTCAAAACTATTCAAGTTTTCTATTTAATGTGTGTAGTGAAAACATTGCAATGATAAAAATATATAAATAATGTCATCTCATAAAAGCTTACAAACTACATTTTGTTAATTGCTTTTTAAAATATAAATAAAATATGAAAGCACGTTTTGGTATACTTCCACTTTCCAGAAGTATTTATTGTGAACTAATTATACGCACAATTAAATTGTCCATTGTCTCACATATATTTGAGCTGGTGCTGTAATGATTTCAATGCTTGCTTTGAAGAACATTTGAATTACATTTTTTAGGTAAATGATAATTATGCGTTTTGGTGTTTTTTATGTATTTGTGTGTTTTATGCACAAATCTGTAGTCTTTCAAATAACATGAGCTTATAAATAATTTTAAAATAACATTTTTAAAACTAGCAAATTGCTGTTTAAAATAGATGTGTATAAAAAGCACATTATTTCCAACTTTACAAATATTTAATGTGAACAGCTAAAAAATTGTTAATTTTCCTACTTCAGACTATTGGGCTGATGCTGTTCATTAAATATTATAAAGAATAAGATTCATCTGATGTAGTTAACTTGCTGATTACACATTATTTTCGAAACATTCAAGAAATTTCATTTATATGATGTCAAGTCATGGTTTATCCACAAATGATGTGTTTATTTAAGAGAATTTCAAACTATGCTCCATGCAAAGCTGTCACGTTTTCTTTGGAGAATCTGTGTGTGTTTAAGAGAGGGAAGAAGTGATATAATAACAGCAGTTTTTGTGTAGTACTCCATATGATCCCTTCTCTAACAGAGGGATCGAAGGTTTTTTCCAGGACTTGTGATCATCCTCAGGATTCTGAAGCAGGACGAAGTCGAAGCTGAAATCAGTCCTGAATCCGTCAGCACACAGGTCAGCTTCCTTTCTCAGTCATCATTCCTGCTGTGTATTTCTCTTTCTTATATTTAAAGGCATCTTGATCTGACGGGTTTTGCACATGTTGTAGTGTTTCTAAAGTCTGATGTGGCATCTGTCCCTAAATGCATAAACTCCTCATACAATCTGATTTAATGTTGTAGCACTTTAATATGCACACATTTACAGTATATGCACATGAATCGACATTTCAGACACATTAAAGAGATTGTAGAAGCAGCACGTTAAGAGTTACAACCATTCATATGCTGTAAAAATGATTCTTTTGTAAATAAAACAGATTATTGGGAGCAAGAAAACATTTCTCATTTTTAACTCACTGTTACTTGCCATTTCTTTGTGATTATTTAATAGCACTTTCTGAGTAAAAATCGTTTCTACATTGTTACAATCAAAACACATGCTGTGCAAATACTTGGCATTATAACAGTCATCAGATTAACATCAGATTAACCATATCTTTATCTGTTTATTAACGTGGAAAATGATGCATCTCTGTATATCCAGTGGATTATTCCAGTAGTTCAGCGCACATATATACATATTTATCCTGAAATTACAAACAATAAAATCAAAGCAAATGCTGCAGACTTTCTCAGAACTACTTTTTTACATTAATGTCTCTGCGTATGAAGAGAGAGTACAGTACTAAAGTGCTGTCAGATTCGTTAGGATAATAATAAACGCTCCTAATGACCCCAAAGTGCAAATCATTACAGAAACATTCAGTCAGAGTCACAGGAACACATTCATACAGCACATGCACCAAACAATCACAGGTTTGTTCTGGATGCAATGATAAACCATAGAAATATGCATAACTGCAACATAACTAGCCTGCTGTCAACTTTTACTCGCTGTGCATTATGGTGGGTTAAGAATCATTCTGTTGTTGTTTTTTAATGCATTTGAGTGATTGATGCATTAAATATCAAGGTTCAGTGTTTGCGTGTAGAAGGAAAGCTCTTTATTTCATCTTTTAATCACTCGTCTTCTCTAGTTTGTTTGGCCTTTTATAGGGTGGCAATGGACATTTTAATACAAATATTTGATCTTTCAAATAATATGAGCTCATAAAAGCTCATTAAGCAGTGATTGCTATTTAAAATATATAAAACATGTATTTTAAAATATATCTATTTAAAAAGTATTTAATGTGAGCAGCTGTACAATAATCTGTTTTCCTGTATGCTGTGTTATTGGGCTGATGCTGTTTGTGCAATATTGATGATTTCAGCACTTGACTTTAAGGACATTTTATTATTTTTTAAATGTAAAGGTGAGTGATAATTCTGCTGTTTTATGCATTAAGCCGGTTGATGCATAGCATGCAGGATTTTCGGGTATGGTTCTATTATTGGGCTCATGCTGTTCATTCAATATTAATGATCTGTGAAAAACTTATGATATTTGTTTTTAATGTTGGTAAACAACATACAACAAAATGTGTAGTTTTTTAAACTGAGCTCATTAAACTCATAATAAAATAATGCAATAACAGGAAAATTCCTGTTTAAAATATAAAAAGTATATAATATAATATTATATATATAATAATAATAATAATATTAATCATTTCAATGCTTTACATTTATGTATATTATTTATGCTTCTATGATAATCCTGCTTTTTTGGGTGTTTTCATGCATACATATATGACATAGTCCTTCAGATTATTTGAGCTCTTAAAAAGAATAAAGCAATTAAAATGCATTTTAAAGTATTTTAAAGTAAAAAGATCACATTATTTTAAAAGTATTTAACATACTGTACGCTATAAGACAACACAAAAATATAAAGTTCCCTGTTCAGCATATATGTTTTATTTGTGTATATTTTTGGAATATTACTGAGCTGATGTGGTTCATGCAATATAAATTATTTCCATGCTTGATTTTTAAGGACATATTTGATAATCCTGCTGTATTTTTTTATGCATTTGTGTGTTTTTATGCATATAATCTCTCAGAAAATCTGAGCTATTAAAAGCTTATAAAATAAACAAATTAAAATGCATTTTAAAGTATAAAAAACACATTATTTTACAAGGATTTAACATGCTGTATGCTAGGCCTGCACACAAATATACATTTTTTCTACTCAGCTTATACGCCGTTAATATTTTTTGCATATTATTGGGCTGATGCTGTTCATGCAGCATTAATGATTTCAAGTATGAAAATATTAACCCTCATGTGTTCGTGTTTTTCAACGCATTTCCTGCAAATATTCCATAGTCTTTCGAATAATATGAGCTCTTAAAACTGCATAACATAAAATAATTCAAATGCATTTTAAAGTTTCATTTTTCATTTTCATATCACATGTATTTGCTGTAGGCCTACACAAAAATATTTATTTTCCTATTCAGCTTATATGCTGTTACTTTTTTTTTGCTTGTTATCGGGCTGATGGGTTCAGCTGAAGCGGTCAGACGTTGCTGATGCGGACGCTAACGGGCCCACCGTCCGTCTGTCTCTCGTCCTCTCGGTAGCTCTGCTCCAGCCGAATCTTCTCCGGGTCCGAGCCGCTCACGTCTCCGTGGCAACCGTCGGTGCCGCTGGGCGGGGTCTGGTTGAAAAGGGGCGGGGTCTTGGTTTTCACCACCTTGTCGAAGTAGGCCAGGTCCGCCACGTATTTGCCCATCGGAGAGAGAGACACGATGGGGGGGAACTCGTAGCCCCACAGGATCTCGTCGGGCAGGTAGGAGGTGCGCACCTGACAGGTGGCTGAGGTGGGCTCCACCGTCGAGCTCATCATCACCAGCAGCTCGAAATCAGCCGGATCCGGTTCCGTCCATCCGCCTGAGAGAGACACACACAACCTGGTTTACAGGGCAGAAGCGGTCTTTGTTTCTGCAGTTCGGCTTGGTGCCACTGGAAGCGCAGTAAATGGATGCAATAAATAACAAAAATTAT
>JAUMHE010000043.1:21003408-21013950 GCA_032359235.1 Enteromius mattozi | reverse complement strand
ATCGACCCGTTTCAGGAGGTGGGGCTTAGAGGAGAAACAATAATGTACAGTATGTGGAAAATAATGTGTTTTTTGAATCTTAAACCACATAAACACATTACATTACACCAAATACACAAAATAATGTTCTTTTTAGCAACATCATATGATGCCTTTAAGGTGTTTACATTCACATTAACATATGCATTTAGAAGATGCTTTAATCCAAAGTCACTTGCACCGCATTCTTTTGATTTTACTTTAAGGTTAGAAATTGCAGGGTAAACAATGCAACTAATCAATATTATCATACTTGATTTGATTGCAGTAAAATTTGTAATTTTGTTTAAATATGCAAATGATGCATTACCTAAATAAATATGCATACATTTTTAGAACAGATATCTGAATACTGGTTCAAAATTCTTGATTTTCTCTTTTTATCACAAAATACTGTCAATTGACAGAAAAAAGCTAGATTTTTAGGAGTAAAATGTTGTTTAAATCAGCATGAATATTATTTTAACAAAGCCCTCAGTAAAACCTTAAGTTGTGGTGTATGTAAGTGCTGCTAAAGTCTAGAAAAAATGCACAACCTTTAAAAATAGGCATTTTTCATATATATTTCCGATGCTCTCTGTCTCAGAACTGACTAACAGGCCTCAGCTCAAACACAATGTCTTTTGCTGCTTGAAATACAAATATAGAACACATTTAGATGTCATGATATCAGCTCATTCAGTGGCCTTCAGTGTTTTGTGGTGTAGATTTCAGTCCACAGGGAGAAGAGCTTGAATACAATTTATCTGGTCAATCAGGTGAACAGAACGGATTATTTTACATGAGAGAGACCTTAACCAACAATGAGACGAACTAAACGAGGACGTGAAAAAAAGTCTAGACTGTCTCTTCTCATCCGCCATATAAAGTCATTACACAGCAAAAAAAATGAAGTTCTTGTTTTCCAGTACAAATATACAATTTACCGGGGAAGCAAAATAAGTAAAGATAGATAGATAATAGCCTCTTTTACTTAAACTAAGTGTTTAAATCAAGACTAAATGTACACTGTTTTCCCTTTGAGTTAAGTTGATTTTTCTGATCCCGTTGACAGATATTTGTTCTCAACTTAAACATAAACTTACTTTGAGACTTTTTTTTTCAGAAAACAAGAAAAAAAACCTATATTTAAATAAAAAATTGTATATGTAAATATCTGCATATTTAGTCCAAAGATGCTTAGATTCATTTATATACAATAAACAAAGTCTCTTTTCTCTTTTTCAGCAGAACACTTATATAACAGCATTAATAATATGCAGTGTTATGTAATTTGATGGATCACCTTTCACATACATTATCTGATCTCACGCCGTGTCAAACGTGCCGTATCCTTACTCTGTAAAAATGGACCACGATAACTATAGTTTCTCCCAAAAAACGATAATCTAAAATGATTCATTGATTTGTGAAGACTAACGGAGTACAAAATTCACATTTAATTATTTGTAGTTGTGAAATTTCTATATCAGTTAAACTAACAAAAAGGTTCTGAAAGGTTCTTGCACATTCATTTATTATGCTTTTACCCTGGAAATGATGATGATGCAGTGCGTTATCATGTAAAAGACTGAAGGTGTTTGATACTTGAGGTGTGTTTTAGTCTCTCTGCTTCCAGTTTCTGTCTGTCTCTCTCCCAACTCGTCCCTCTCTCTCGGGAATACAAAGGAATGTATTGTTTGAAACACTAACCAACGGGACAAACCGACCACTGACAAACATATCTTTGTGTGTGTTTGCGTGTGTGTGTGTGTGTGTGTGTGTGTGTTTGTGTGTGTGTGTTTGTGTGTGTGTGCGTGTGTGTGTGTTTTGTGTGTGTGTGTGTGTATGTGTGTGTGTTTGTGTGTGGCACAAAAGCAGCTCATTTGTATTCCAAAGTGGATAACGATCCCCCCTCCGCAAATCTCAGCCCGCAGTCTCACTTTCCGAACTCTTCCTTTCTTTCTTTCAAAGTTTTACATGCACGCAAAACACACACAGGGGTAGTTTTGCCAGTTTTCACACAGATTTAGCTGTTTTCTTAACCCTAACCTGAGCTCACCTGATAGATAACTGCACTGTAAAACCAAAGGAAGGCATCTGTTCCCAGAACATGATCAAATGGTAAAATGCATTGGATAAAAGCATCTTCCAAATGCATTCATAACAATGACTTCTGCAACATCTACCAGGGAACTTCTGTAACGTCTGTTTTTGAAGTGCTTCATAAACACAAATATTGCAATTGCTACAAAGATGTATCAACTTCATATTTTTTCATATGCATAAATCAGTACTGCAGTGTTAAACATAATATTAAAACAAAAATTATTAAAGTATATTTTATGTTCAGTCCAATGTTTTACTTTCTGTTTTTTGGTATTTTTCTGCTTGGTATCATTTGCTATCATCTAGGTGAGAACGGTTGCAAAATAAATCCATCTCCAATGTTTTGTTTTTGTTTGTTTTTTTCAGAACCTAGATCAGTCTGTTAGGATGAACCCATGAATATGAGCAGGTTGCATGACGTCTGCAGCACCTGTTGTTTAGATGTTTTATCAGACACACCAGATCCTGAACTTTTTACCCAGGAGCCTCATCAAACCCTTTGAGAAAGTCAAGTTTTCATGAGTGCATGTGAAAGCCAGCGTCTTACCTTGTCATTCAGAGAGCTGTGAGTCTGCGGTCTGTTAACACATGCGCTCAGGTGTTCAGAAGAGACTGATCAGATTCACAGGTTTGCTGATCTCAGCTACATGTTGATGCTCAGTAAACTAACTTTACTAAACAGGAGCTCTGCAGAATGACTGAATCTCTCAGGAGCAAATGACATGCTTTTATAAACTGGCCTCTCTCTCTCTCTCTCTCTCTCTCTCTCTTTCTTTCTCTCTCTCTCTCTCTCTCTCTCAATTCAATTCATTCAGCACGTTTGTTCTGCTAAACTCCTCAATCTATTATATAGGATTTAGCTTTTTATTTCCTCTTTTCTATAATATATTTCAAGGTTTATGAGCTCATATTAACTAAATATTGCATTTAAAAAAAATATTTAAATATTAAAACGATCTACTGAAAACAAATAGTACAACATAATATAAATATTTTTAATATGTACTCTGAAATTTCATGTGACCAAAATTAGAAATAAGAAAAATGAGAAAATTAAATTTTGAACAATAAAATTCAGGCAGGTTATTTTTATCACTTTTTATTTATATTCTTAGTTTTTGGTTTTTTTTGTTAGTTTTTTTTTCTTCTTAAATTAGAAAAGAAATCATAGAACAGTATATATGGCAGTGGGGATATTTGTGCAGACGTTTGATATTGCAGTGATGTTTCGACGCTTTAGCGCCGGTGTGAAAGCAGAAGCTGAATTAAAGGGCTTTTCTTCCACGCTCTCATTCAGTTTTAATCTTCATTTGGGGGTTTTTGTTCTGATTCGGACACTTTGCACAAACTTCCTCAACACGTGTGGATGTCAGGGGTTTGTGAAGTGCTGGAACAGAACATCCTGAGAACAGCAGCCGTGAGAGGAATGAGAAGCCACGGAGTGACCAGCCGTTTCATTAATGAGAGATGCTGACAGAATGAGTGAGTGATGCTGAAGAGGCGCTCCTGTAGCAATTAAATACAAATAGATGCATATTTATATGAAATATATGTAGCATATGTTCAGATACCAAAGCCTCTAAGTTCGTCTGACATTTTTTTCTGGCTACTTTGTATAGGTTTCTTTGGAAGTACTGGTACTTCTCAGTGGCTTGAGGCTGGCGTTTAGCACATTTGAAGTGAAAGTATTTTCTGAACACATACTGTACTATGTCTGAAGAGCATTCACTCTATTGTTATCTCATTTTTGACCAAGATGGCTTTCAGAGCTTCTGCATCTTTTGCATAATACATGTGTGTTCTGTGTGTATTTATTATGTATATATAAATACACACACATACAGCATATATTTTGAAAATATTTGCATGTTTATATTCATATAATTTATATTATAAATGAATATATTCAATATATAAACATGACATTTTTCTGAAATATATACATGTATGTGTGTGTATGTATACATGGATAATAAGTATACACAGAACACACATGTATATTATGTAAACTAAAACTTTTGTTTTGGATGTGATTAACAGCTCTGACTAGTTGTTCTGTTACTGGACTAACTGATAGTTTCTGACGGGATCTGGCATCTGAGACTGGATCCTGATTATTATCTGGAGTGGAGACTTGATCTAACAATACATGCATGTCTGCGTACGTAAATGATATAAACGACTTCTGAGGAAAATGTAAATAAATATAACACAAATTAAATATGCTGTTAAGTTCAGTTTCATATAGGCTATCAAAAACCACATATGTAATAAATATGTGTATCATATGTAATAAATAATATCCTAATATGTTTCTGAAATTAAAGCATTTAATAGCAAAAAAATAAATAAATCCCAGCTAGTCATTTATGGTATTTCACATAATGTTCACGATATAATGTTTATAATCTCTATTTTTCTCTGTTTTATATATATTTAATGCTCAGTGTCAGTCTAATATATATATATATTGTATACATATATTTATAAAATAAGTGAGTTAATTACATATATTTGAAAAATAGCATGTAATAATATCCAAGACTTTAGAACATTTTATATTAAAACCGAAATGCTTATTTTTTGGCATAGCACTTCTGATGTTATGGTATTATTTTCCCCTGGTTTAAATGTATTCATATTTTCATGAGTGAGTTCCATTCTCTTCCAAATATTAAAACAAACATGTAATAGCCAAGTCTCAGATAAATACCTTTACTTAGCTTTATTTATGTTGCAGTACTT
Source organism: Enteromius mattozi (assembly GCA_032359235.1). Classification (NCBI taxonomy): domain Eukaryota; kingdom Metazoa; phylum Chordata; class Actinopteri; order Cypriniformes; family Cyprinidae; genus Enteromius; species Enteromius mattozi. Next base: position 21,009,078 of record JAUMHE010000043.1, on the reverse strand, counting down.
CATGTGCAACATCTAACATATTTCTGTAGAATTAAAAAAAAATTATTACTTCGTTTTTCTATGAATATTAACATAAAACATATTTTTACATGAATATTAACATGCACAATTATACATACAAAAATACAAGAAAAAAGAGATATAAATAATAATAATAAAAAAATATATATATATTTTTGCAACAATATAAAAATAAGAATAAATAGAGTATAGAACCCACACAAATCTTTATAGGTTTCTTAAACACTATGAGTCTCTAATATGCTAATCCTAATAGGATTTATTCATCTAAAATTTGTAAATGTAAGTAAATGATTAAACAGAAGCACTTTTTTACACTTGAAACTCTTCCTTTTTTATTGCAAGACAAAGAGCAACAAGAAACAACACTGCATTGAAATACAATAACATAAAGAAAGGACATGGAAGGAGGAAAAGAACTATGACACCTCGATCAGTAAGAAAAATATTGTCATAAGCCTTAAGAAACTTGTTATTTTTATTGTTATGAATGAGTTTAAGAGGTTTAACAATAAGCGAAATCTCAGCAAGAAAGTCATTAACAGGTAATGTCCTGAGAAATGTGTTTTTGTGAAAAAAAGATGACAAATGAAAAATACAGAAATATATCTTTCAATGGAAATTTAATATCACATTTTATAAAAGAAGATAACGTTCTCACAAAGAGATTTAACCTGACTGCAGTGCTAAAGTAAATGAAGTAAAGTTTCTTCCTCTGCTTTGCAGTATATACATCAGTTCGATTTAAAGAATGAAGCAGTTTGGGAACATTAAACAGTGTTTAACTACACGCCCACCGAGGGGCTGCTGGATATAATGTAACAGTCGCTTTATTGATCAACTCGAAACATTTTTTCCTTTGAAACTTCCGTTTGTGTCAGAGGTGTGGCGAGTGACGTCACAAACCACTGCCCGCGCAGCCAATGAGAGCGAGCGTCTGGGATGGAGGAGGAAACGCGTTTTATAAGGTCATGTCTCTCATTCATAGACACTCACTCACACACACGCACAGAGAGAGAGAGAGAGAGAGAGAGAGAGAGCCGGAGAAACGAGTTTAAGCGGAACACTACAGTGAGACTGAAGCGCGCGACTTCAATTCTATTCTTCACAGAGACGCAGAAACCCGCGGCGATGTTTCCTGATTCAGCTACAGGGTGAGTTTAAAACACGTCATTGAGGGAGTTTTACACTCTAACCGTGATGTGAATCATTTTAGCTTCCTATTTCAAATGCCACATTAAGTCTAGCGCAGGCATGTGGCCTATTGCGTCATCATCAATATAGATGTTAGTTACATCAGAATCCATATAATGAGCGTGCTGAATCATCTTTAAAATCCTCTTTCTGTGAGTTTAACAATTAATGTAAACGAACTGGAACCTGCTAAACAGGTTTGACGCACTTATAATATTTCATTAATGTGTCACCCACATTAGATGATGTTTTACATAAACAAAGCTCATATAAGCACCATAAGAGAGAATAGCGTTAGATAGAATACGTGATATAATATCTGTAATGATGAGAAGTGAAGTAATGAGATGCAGGTTTATCCCACGTGTGGAGATGCACGTATCCTGATGATGATGCGAGAAGAGCATCTGTGCGTTCTCACATATCTGAATATCTCATTCTTTTTGTTTGCTGATATGTAACTGTTTTACAAATCATTAACTACATATTTATTATATTATCAATCATCGATTACACTAGTTTTTCAGGAACAACAGAGACGCACATCAATCAATTCGTGATAATTCAACTGACAAAGAACGTTGTGGCAACGTTATTCCGGGAACGTCTGTTCAGCGTTATGTATAATGTTCTCAGAACGTTGTCTACATAGTTCGTGGAATGTTTCTCTTCTGAATCCTTTCAGTTGGATGTTTGTGTAACGTTTTCTTTAAATGTAACAACTTGTTTGAGAACGCTCAGAACATTCTAAAGTAGCATTCTCAAAAGGTATGTGTGTGATACAGAATGGAATGTTCTGATATCATTCGTGTAACAAAACACTGGGAACTTTTTTTTGAAACAACATTCAGACACAATAAAGCTAAATGTTTCTAGAACATTCCATTCACACAAACAGAGCTGAAATATCTGCTTCCCTTTGGTTTCATGGCGAACCAAATGATAACGTTCTAGCAACGTTCTCTTAGGGGTTTTTTGCCATAAAATAACGTTCTCAAAACGTTCTGAGGACCAAGAATCATTAGCTGGGAAGTGAGTCATATAAGAGCTTAATTCGTTTTTTGGAGTTTTCAGTGAATCATTGCAGTCTTTCATTAACAGAGCTGCTCAGAGGGATCATTTGCATAATCATACTAATCTTGCCATTATTGTGTTTATATTTCATCACGCTGAGCTCAGATGATGAAGTCAGACTGAACACATGATTTGTTATTATGAAATCATTAGATGGGAAAGAAGGCAGACAGACGGACTCCAGCACAACTCTCAGCTTCATTCAGACGCTTTCAGTCATACTGTACTGAGTCTGTGTGAGTCCGTATAAGGCAATCACAGGCTGATTTAACAACAGTGCTATTTATGTTTGAGTCTACAATATTATTTAGTGAAGTTTAAGCTAAAATTAAGTTCTTTACTTATCTTTACTTAATCCAGAACAATTTTATTTTAGTACCAATGTGATGTCATTATATATATATATAAATATATAATATTTACTTTTTTAATAATATATTTAATAATATAATTTATAATATATATTTTATTTTACTTTTTTTTTGCTTTAGTTAAAGTAGTTTCTATTATTTGTTAGAGGTCTATGTAGTAATTTTATTTATTTTTAAACTAAATGAAATGAGAAATATTTGTTTTTGCATCTATTTGAAATAAATGAAGTTTACATTTTTATATTTTATTTCAATTATTTGTTTTATTTTAAGTAACAGAAATGTTTTGTTCCTTATTGTCTTACATATTTTATTTCTCAAATAATTCTAACAATATATCAAATAAAATAATTTTAGTTTATCAGTTTATTTCTATTATTTGTATTAGTATTTTTAAAAATATGTCTATAGTAATATTTATTACATTTTAATCTTTTAAAGTAAAATTAAATCAAAAAGAAAAATAGTTGAAGTTGGTTTCATTTCAGTTAATGTTCATTTTATTTCAGTTAATTATAAAAACCCTGATCCAGAATACTTATATATATATCTCAGCATGATTTTTCTACTAAATGTAAATGTTGATTTAATAACTAATTGAGGTTTTTTGTTTGTTTGTTTTTTACTATTTTTTTTTAACTAATTCAGTTTTTTATTAATGTTATTTCAGTTCATATTTTTAGTTCAAATGTTTTTAGTATTTGTTTTAATTAATCATAATAATCCTGATCCAGAGGAATTATTCTACACATGATACCGACTGAGATTAAATGAACTCTTCTTTGACTGCAAACCCTAAGGACTGTCCCTGCTCTCTTTCAGGTACAGTTATGAGGAGTGTAAGGCCACAGCTGATTGGCTGCTGGCTCAGGCTTCAGTGCGGCCCCTGCTGGGCATCGTGTGTGGCTCGGGTCTTGGAGGACTGGCAGAAATGCTGAAAGATCAGCTGGTCATCAAGTACAGCGACATCCCGGGCTTCCCTCAGAGCACCGGTGAGTTTCTGTGATGCTGATGCTGCTGTGATGGTCTCCGGACTGACCACTAACCCTGTTTTCTGTAGTTCACGGTCACGCTGGAAGGCTGGTGTTCGGCACGCTTAAAGGAAAGCCGTGTGTTTGCATGCAGGGCAGGTTTCATCTGTATGAAGGATACCCCATTCAGAAGGTGATTAACACACTAACAGCTCGACTCCAATGGAGATAACATAAACCTGTTCCAACCTTCTGTTGACATTAATCATAAAAATGTCAAATCTGACTGTTCTTTGAACAATGTTTTTTTCTTTTTTATGCATGTTTTTGTTTGTTTTTTTTGTTTTTGAGTCTTTTATTTAATGTTTTAGTAGTTTTATTAGTTATTTTTATTTATTTATTTAAATTTGTAATTATTTGTATTTAATTTTTTAATTCAAATGTATTTATTTAAATTTTAATTAATAATTTTTGTTTTAGTTTTTTTTATACGCCTATATAGTTTTTATTTATTTTTGTTTAAGTTACTATAAAACATCACGTTTAACACAAAGAAAATGAGAAATGTTGTCTTGGTAACTAGCTGAATTAAAATATGTTTGTTTTTTTGTTTTTTTTTGCTTAATTAGTTTTCTTTTAAATATGTCTTTACATTTTTCAGTAATTTTTATTTCAGTTTTAGTTTTAGAACATTGTGTTCAACTACATCTTAACTAGAAAATATTGCCATGGCAACTAACTAAAATGAAATCAGTTTATGTTTGTATATTTCATTTAATTTCAGGTATTTTTTTATTATTTGAAAAACTTTATAGTTTTAGATTTAGTTTTAGCTAATTATAACAGCCTTGATGCAAACCTTACATTGTATCATTTACAAACATTATAAGAATGTTACTTTTTTAACATTCTTTAAACCTTCTGAATAAAATAGTAACACATTATTAAACAATAGATGAACATCCAACTGAAACATCTACAGAAGAACCTTCTAATGTGTGAGAACATTATTAAAGTCCAGAGATCTTTACTGGATGAGTGTTTGTTTGTGGTGTTCAGAGATCATTTCTCATGTATTATCAGTGTTTGCTTAATGTAAATATTAGTGGCGCTTTTACAGTCTCTTTATTAATACAAAGTAAACTCTACACGTGAAATATTCACAGTTACACAATCATCTATTACACTGAAAAACGTCACAGTGCAAACTCCTCTGTATCCTACAGATGTTAGTTTGTGTTTGTGCGTGACTTTTTTTCTGTGGTTTGAGCAGACCACGATGCCGATCCGAGTGTTTAAGCTGATGGGAGTAGAGACGGTGATCCTGACCAACGCCGCCGGCGGACTCAACCCAGACTTCACTGTCGGAGACATCATGGTCATCAAAGACCACATCAATATCCCAGGATTCGCTGGGAACAACCCGCTGGTGGGAGCAAACGACGAGAGGTGAGATTGAACATCAATAAAAGCATTGTTCACTAAAACAGCACTGGTAGTTGAAATGAAGCTGAAATAAAATCTAAATATTCAATTGAAAGACCTGAACTTAAAAACTGTTGCCTTGGCAACAAACTTAAATAATATGTTGAAGTAATAAAATGACTAAAATTAATTAAAGCTATATATATGTATATATATAAATAATAATAATAAAAATAATAAATAACAAAAAAGCACAACAAAATTACTAAAACATGACTGGCAGCAGTGTATATTAATCATTGTTCATTAAAATTATTAAAAATCATTTTCAGTAATTGAAATAAAGCTATTACTTGCCTTGTAATAAATTTGCCTATTAATAAAATAAAAACATTACATGAAAGACTGGAATTTAAAAAAACATAGATGAAAATAAATTAAAGTTAAAACTTTTCTTCTTTTAAATCATCTCTTAAAACATACACACTGCTCGAAAAAAAATAAAGGGAACACTTAAACAACACGGTGTAACTCCAGGTCAATCACACTTCTGTGAAATCAAACTGCCCACTTAGGAAGCAACACTGATTGACAGTCAATTTCACATGCTGTTG
>JAUMHE010000043.1:20963196-20979422 GCA_032359235.1 Enteromius mattozi | reverse complement strand
TTGGCCTTTGATACCTGATCTGATAGTTGTTGAATAGTGTATATGTATGCCTTACATGCACAGTCTTATCTTTGTTTTAAATGTGTTTTATGTGTATTATTCTTATTTGTCTGTTCAGCACTTTGGTCCGCTGCTGGGTGGTTGTAAAGTGCTTTATAAATAAAGTTGAATGAATGAATATAATTAATGTTTTTACGAAACGAATACGAATGAGGTCGTACGAATTAGCACAAATTTGCCACCCCGTATGGATACGTACGAAGTGGTCCTGAGACTGACAAAATTCTGATCACATAAACCTGCTTCTTTTCATTCTTCTTTTCATTTTATAATGTGCTGAATTATTTTTCCCGTGACATGTTGTTTCGCGTTAGACTGACTCTTCTCACTCTTGCATTCACGAGATGAGAGGTAATTCATGGTGCCCCCTTCTGGGTAGTCTAATTTTTTAGTGTGATTTCTAATTACCCTGATACTGAAGTTCTGACTCTAAAGAGCTAAAGATTAAATGATAAAAGTGCTGGTAATGCGTACCGGAGTGTCCGGCACATCTCCAGCACTGGTTCTGGTATGAAAGAGTGCTCACTTTGGCTGATGTCTTCATTCGAAGCTGTAGTTGAAAAGACAGCATCTCTGTCAGTTGAGACAAAGCGGGCGCAATCATCAATCATATTTAAAGGGAAGCCGGGTCTTCATGGGTATTTTTATGCAATATTTGCATTCATTCACATGCAGTTTGATTAACTACTCATGTGGTGACTGTCATGATTTTGGTTAATGCAGGACACTACAGAATGCACATCAGAAGGGATTTAGAAGTATACACCTGCGCATACCCTGCACTACACCACTGAGAATAACAAGACCAGTGCTTCATTTGTGCCGGTGTAGTGCCGAATTTTGACCCTTGCCAGATTATGACTCCCCTAGTATTGGTAGGTTTAGTGTTAGGTGTGGGGGAGGGGTTAGGATTAAGAGTGGGGTTAAGATTAGTATTGATTTCAACGAGGGGAGTCATAATTCGGCAGGGAGTCAAAATTTGGCACAACACCGAAACAAGCCGGATCCGGAACCTCATTTTGGCGGATCCCCCCTCCTCATGCGACAATGCTTGTTTTAATTTTTACTTTTACATTTGCGGCAATTCAACAAGAAGCAGGAGTTGGTTTGAGTTTTCCCTCATATTCCTTTGCTTTTAAATAGCCTAGTTTAAAAAAAAAACTAAAAATCAGTAGGCCTAAAGAATGAGGAACAAATAATTATGAAAAAATACAGTTTAAATAAAACAAAATTCAGCAAAAACCATGGAACCAAATAAATAAGATACGGATGTTTAAAAAAATCACTTATAGATTGATGGCAGAAGTCAACAGGCTTTTCAAAATCCAAAATATTTTAACAGGTGCTTTTGCATTTCGTTTTGAAACTATTCCGTCATTGTCTTGCCTTTTTCGCCTCAGTCTTCTTGTCAATCAGCTCGACTGTTCATATGAAAAATCTTCTATTATGTTCACATTTCCCGCACATCTAGCCTACATTTGAAATAAAGATCTTGTGTGTGACTTCTGAACAGCCTGACTCTGTTCTCACAAGACCAAATGCAATGTTTCAGTACTGATGCACATGCGTTTTTTCTTAACTGTTTTTTAATTTACATAAGACAAAACCAACTGTGTTTGCGAGGATACTCGTCATCAACTCAACAGATTTAATCTGATAGTTTGTGTGGATTTATTTACGCGTTTAACCTATATATTATGTTGAATATGTTTGCAGAAACCCTCATTATAAACTTGAAAGTGAGTAGCCTATGATTAAAACTAGCCTCCCCACCGAAATTCTTGACATGATTAAATACATTTTATTACAGAGATTTATTAAATAAAATTCCATTATTATTATTATTATTATTATAAAAAAAAAAAAATAGGGCCTGAAATTGCTGTTTTTTCATGTACGAGCCCTAGTAATAGCAAGCACACTGTTAAAGCACACTTAAAATGGTCCACCAATGTGATTGTGCAAATGCACCTCTCCTTCTTCTCATCACATGCCGGATCCATCACCCCGCATTGTTCCGGGACCTCGAAATTGACAAATTAAGCACTGCCGGTTACGTACGTAACCTCGGATCCCTGAAAGGAGATTCAAAGACTGTATTCACTCTCGGGAGAGAGTCCAAAAGCGAGTCCGAATCCATTCCTTAGAATGTGATAGCCTGCTCTTCTGCGCATTGATTGTCAGTCCTAGAAGCTTCAGATGTTCTAGAAGTTGATATCAGTGGTTTTCCAGTGTATCTCGCGATTGGGCTATAATCAGCCGGTCGTCCAGATAATTTAGAGTGCGAATTCCGCTCTGTCTGAAAGGGGACAACACTGCGTTGATACACTTCATAAAGGTCCTCGGAGCCAGGGCCAAGCCAAATGGGAGAACTTTGAATCGATAAGTTTTGCCCTCAAACGCGAATCTTAGAAAGCACCTGTGATGAGGGGCTGGATGTGAAAATAGGCATCTTTTAAGTCCACAGAGATAAACCATGTCCCCGTGCTGAATGCGCACGAGATGTTTTACCGAATGAACGCTTCGCTAGCACGCGGTTCAATGGTCTCAGATGTAGAATAGGGTGAAGATCCCCGTTCTTTTTGGGAACTAGAAAGTAGCGACTGTAAAGGCCACGCTCCATATTTTCCGGGGCAACTTCTTCTATTGCATGTTTTGCAAGGAGAGAACGAATTTGCACTTGTAAAACTGGTGCATCGCTGTCCCACACATCTGATATCATGCCGCTGAATCGGGGTGGTCTGCTTGCAAACTGAAAACACTCTGACACTCCTGGAAGCGTGCACCACGTGTCCAAACGACGAGAGAGGGATTGAAGTGCTTCATAATGTGTCTGAGATCACTGTCTCCCACCCAGCTGGACCTCCGGCATGAGCCAGGGGAATAATCGTGCTTAGAATGAGCACCACTTGAGAGCTCTTTTACTGTGTTTGTTTTTGTTTTTTTGCAATTTGTATTGACAATAAACATTTTCCCTTGTCACCTGCAACATGCAAGGGGACGGGCAGGTGAAACACAGAACAAACTCTCTTTCGAAGTGGCTCGTCATCCGCCCCCGTGGCCGGCCGCTTCCCCCTCGAACCACTCACGTCAGAACGCTGCTGCGGATCTGGCACCACGTTGGAAGGACGGGGTCCCATCTTTCTAGGGTACCAGAACTGCCTTGATTTTGGTCTCATGGCTGGCTCCGGGTTCCCCCTCGCTCCTGAGGAAGAAAGCGGCAGTTTTTTGCGCCTTTTTTGAGCGCTGCGCTGAAGAGGATCTGGAACGTGCCGGAGGTGTGGCAGGAAATGACTCATAGCTTTAGACTGCTTCTGGGCTTCTAGGAACTTCTCTGAAAATGAACCCACAGCATCCCCAAACAGGTCAAGCGTGGATATGGGCATGTCCAGCAGCTGAGCCTTCTTCGACTCCCTCATGTCAGTCAGTGTCAGCCAGAGAGGATGCTGAAGCATGACTGCCCATACAGCGACCGATCCCTGGGACGTCTTCTTTGTGGCTCTGAGAGCCAAGTCGGCTCGGCCCAGACAGAAGACACATGCGTCATGTGCATCAGGGAGAGACCGAACTTGATAGGGAACACTTACCTGCATGAATCGCCATAGACATAAACTTGGAGAAGTAGCTCCGGTTAGAATGTTCTTCTGCAAGATGCGTGTAGTTCTGCATGCAAAAACAGTGTAAGAAATATCACATTTGCAATCATAGCCTACACGTTTCTTTTTAACACCCTAACAGCTCAATAAACAAACAGTAAACAAACAGTACTAACAGTTATTTGCTGCCACCTATTCACGGTTTCGATTTTTCTGAATTGTTTTCATGTTTAATATAATTTCAAATTTCAGTAGGCTATTTTGTTTCAAATATTAAAACAATATTTATGCATTTGTAACTGCAGTTAAATGCATTTATTATAATAATAAATAAGAATATAAGGTAAAATTATTATGTATTAAAAACATAAATTTGCCAGTATAAAAATCACATATAATGCAAAATTGTGTAAAGTAATTTAGAAATTAAAACAGATATACATTTAATTTAAAATATTTTGAATATTATTTCACAGTATTACAGGCATGCTGAGCAAAAGAGAATTATTTTTTGTTAAAAATTGACTGTTAGTGAATTAAAAAAAAAAAATCACAATTAGAGAAACAACAATAATGGTCGAATGTTAAAAATTAAAATAGCAACATTAAAGGAACTTTTAGCGAGCGTTCCTCTCTCATCTCGCGAGAGTTGGCGCGGGATCTGCGCTCTGATGTTTCCGGTAACCTGCGGAGAGCAGCTGGGCCGAAGCTCACCGCGCCCTCCTCATCATCCTCAGCCTCCTCTACCGGAACATTCTGCTCACCGGGACCGGCTTCACTCGTCACGGAGCTCGGGGACTCATTTACCGTCACATGAGACAGACAGTGAGCGCTGGCAGACGCTTTAACCCTCAGCAGACACTCAGACCGATGCTAGCAAGCTAGCAGCATCCTCTCGCGCGGACCGAGAAATCAAAATAATGCGTTTATTTATTACTTCTAATTCGTTTATACTGGTTTTATAAAGCGAATGTGCTTTTTGCTCAGGCACACGTGTGATGTTATGTGTGTTAGCGACAGTAGCACGTGTTGTTTATAGGTTACAGGTGATTGTACTGTCTGATTGTAATCTCCGTGTAATATAAGAGTCCGCGTCACATTAGTGTGAGTTGAAGTCAATGTCAGCTCACAGTAGAGACATTTATACTCCTAGTGTTTTAATATAATAGTGGACAGATCTGGACAGTAAACAGGTTGAGGAGTGTTTACAGAGTGATCTGGGAATTACCAGCTCGATGACAAGCTGTAAATCAGAGTTATTATACAGTAAAGCTCAGTCTGAGCTCGCTTTAGATTAAAGGTCTCCTCAGCCTTCTCAAACATCAGCCATGGCTCCGAAAAAGAGACCAGAGCCCATAGTTATAACCGGAACTGGAGAAGCACAGACGACCTGTACATCCATCGATGCTGCTTCAGAGTAAGTACAGTATGTAGTCCAGCTTGGAAAGAGAAGGTTGTATGCATGTCACTTGACGTCTTTTTCTTTACTTTTTAATCTCAGAGCGAATCTTGAGGCCCTGCAGAAGAAGCTGGAGGAGCTGGATTTGGATGAGCAGCAGAAGAAGCGTCTGGAAGCTTTCCTCACGCAGAAAGCCAATCTGGGCGAGCTGAAAGATGATGATTTCCAGCATCTCTGTGAACTGGGAGCTGGAAACGGAGGTGTGGTTAATAAAGTGTGCCACAAACCCTCTGGCCTCGTGATGGCCCGTAAGGTGAGTCACCAACATTTTTCATCAGATACATTTTTACCCCGAATGAACCAGACAAACGTCTTCATCTCAGAAAACAACTCAGCATTTCTTAGCATAAGTTACACATTTCAGCTTTTAAACCCTCCATCTGTCCTGCTAGACTTTCATATGAGGTGTATAAAGTGCTGAAGTGACGAGATTTTTTGTTCTCATCACCCTGGTTCCCTCAGCAGAAACCCAATAGCTCTGCGACCAGAAGTTTGATTCGTTGTCCTGATAATCTTCACAAATGAACACGACTTTTTGAAGCCGAAGTACAATTGTCAGAATTAAAAAGCTAAACGTAGCCTTAAACGCGATACATTCTTGACTTAAAATATTTTCTATAAAAGTTTGAGTAAGAATAGTTTAAAAAAAGTGTGATTATAAACTTGTGAGTGGACGAGTTTATCAGTTTGGTGTGATGTTTAACATCCTGATAATCTCTTTTGTCCCAAGTAAAAGTTGCACAAATCATTAGGAGAAATATGTCCTAGAATAAAACGTGAAAATGTCTTGAACTTACGTGAACCACAGACTTTATTTCCATCATGGAACCCAAAACCAGTTTTCAAAAGGAAGAGTTAATTTGCAAAAGCGGATAACTCAGTTTTTAACATTTTTCATTGTGCATTCCAGTTAATCTCAATCAAACTAAGGTTGGGTGATTTTGATTAGGTAAAAAAGTATCAAACAAATACAGCTAACTTGCACGTTAAAACAGAATAAAAACATACAATAATTTGTTTTTGCAAATAAACTTCATCATTGCGATATCGTAAATGTTTCATGTTGATTTGAAATAATTCTTTGTTGTTATTGACAGCGTGATGTTGTCCATAGACATAATGAAAATCCCCTGTGTTTGTTTCTGTAGTTAATTCATCTGGAGATCAAGCCAGCCTTCAGACATCAGATCATCAGGGAGCTGCAGGTCCTGCATGAGTGTAACTCTCCGTACATCGTGGGTTTCTACGGAGCGTTTTACAGCGACGGGGAGATTAGCATCTGTATGGAGAACATGGTTCGTTTAGTGGCTTTTTTCCCCCAAATGTTTTCAGATGGACCCAGTTGAGCTAAGATAGTGTGAATAATTTATCAACACTGTGAAAGGTTTGTGTCTCTGTGAAGTTGTTTCACGATCACATAATATTCAGGTGCATAAATAAGATATTTGTTTTTAAGTATGTTAAGTCTGATATATTTCCTTTGGGAAGCCCTGCACTAACTTATATAGATGGCCAGAACTACATGAATGCAAAACTTCACAACTAGGGCCCTTCAAAAACTCAAATTGTTATGTGTTTCTCCTCATCATCAGGACGGAGGCTCTTTGGATCAGGTTCTGAAAGAGGCTCGCAGAATTCCAGAGGAGATCTTGGGAAAAGTCAGCATAGCCGTGAGTGTTTACTTGAATAAGTTAAATTACAAAAGCCCAACATCAGCATGTTTTAGATGTTAAACATTGTATATGTAAGTAAAAATATTAACATCAAATGTGCAATCTGCCATTTAAATGACAGATAAAATACATTAGAGCCATAGAATGTGCAGGGAAAGAAGAAGCTTGTACAATACGTTTTAACAGGCATAATTAGGAGTAAAAATAAATTAAATAAACGTATATATTTGATCAAATGAATTAAGCCAGATAATATGATTCAGGGGTCTGATACAGGTATCTGTAACCATTATTGAAAAAAGTACCAAAAGGGAAAGTATCATCTTTTTGTACTCTTTCTGAAGAAACGTGTGTTCATACAACATTAGTATAGTTCTTAAAGCACGTTATGATCTGCAGTTGTCACATTTTTTACTTAATCTTTTCTTTTTTTAGCAGTAGCTCCTCCCAAATCTGCGTACTCGATAATTCAGTGGCAAAATGCAATGTCTTTTTTTAGATATCAAGGTCTTTTTTTAATTAATATCTCCATTGAAGTATTCTAATTTCATGCATGCTGTTAATAAATGAAAAAATATGAGTTTGACCTTCTGTGAAATGTTCCTGTGGTTTCCACAGAGAAAAAAAACAACTCCTATGGTTTTAAAACAACCTCTTTACCTTCTATTTGATTTTTAAAGTGTCTTTATTTTTTTCAAACAGGTTTTAAGAGGTCTCGCTTACCTTCGAGAAAAGCACCAGATTATTCACAGAGGTAAAGAAATGAATTAACCCTTACTTTTTTCCTGAGGAGCGCATTCGTAAGTTAAAACATGTAGGAGAACATTAAACAAGCAAAACATTTACAGGCAGAATAATTTAATTTATTAGAATACAAAACAAGTACAGTTTTCTCCACTTTAAACTTAATTAAATATTATGCAATTATTTATAGGCCAAATTTAAGGATACATAATAATTAGGACATAATAATTCCTGTTTTTCATCCCCAAATAGAAGACCTGTTGTAAGACCATTTGTTGTACCAATTAAGATATTTAAGACCTTTTATGTCCTTAAATGTAATAATTTGTACTGTCAAGCCCTTTCTAAGCAAGTCTAGAATGTGCTCAAATAATTCTGTCAGTATCTGTCAAAAAATATCATGACTTTTCTTCATAGATGTGAAACCTTCAAATATCCTGGTAAACTCCCGCGGGGAGATCAAACTGTGTGACTTTGGCGTGAGCGGGCAGCTCATCGACTCCATGGCTAACTCTTTTGTAGGAACACGCTCGTATATGTCGGTATGTTTCCACTGGTGAGGGTTAGATGTGATGATTGTGTTTAAGTGAATGTTTGTGTGAACTCGTGTTATATTTGTGTGTGTGTGTTCAGCCGGAGAGGTTGCAGGGCACTCATTACTCGGTGCAGTCAGACGTGTGGAGTATGGGTCTCTCTCTGGTGGAGCTGGCCATCGGCCGCTATCCCATTCCTCCACCTGATGCCAAGGAGCTGGAGGGCCTCTTCGGCAGGGCATTGATGGATGTCGGGGAGGCAGGGACCCACAGTACGTCTCCTCGACCCAGACCCCCCGGCAGACCCGTCAGCGGTGAGATAGAGTTTTTTTATGGATGGCAGCAAGACTTCAGGGATGAGTCTTTGTGGATGTTTTCTTATTTGGCTGTGATGAAACTTAACTTAAAGGAGTAGTGGGGGATTTCTGTGCCACTACCTTCACCATAATGGAGCGGCAAAAATTAGTTTTACAATACTGATCAAAGGTTTAAGATTCTTGTGTTCACCAAGGTTGCATTTATTTGATGCAAATGGTAATACTGTGAAATCATTCCAATTAGTGTATATTTGTGTGTGTGTATATATATATATATATATATATAATTTAATATAAAATATAATAATATTAATATATTAATGTATATACATGTAAATATTTTCAAAATATATACAATATGTAAAAAAAATATAACAGCATTTATTTGAAGTTAACCATTTTTACATTATAAATCTCTCCTTAATCGTTTCCTTGATTAATGAAAGTATTTAAAGAAATTTCAGCATTATTCACTCCAAACTTTTAAATGGTAATATCATAGTTTCCACAGAAATACTGAGCAGCGCCACTGTTTTCAATATTGATAATAATCAGAAATGTTTCTTGAGCAGCAAATCATTGGAATGATTTCATGTGACACTAAAGACTGGAGTAATGACGCTGAAAAATCAAATTTATTCACATGGAAAAGGGCTATTTTAAATTGTAATAATATTTTTTGATTAAATAAATGCAGCCCTGGTAAGAGAAAAGACGTCGTTGAAAAACCTCAAAGCGGTGAATATTACTTGTGTAATATAATGTTGAAAGCCAGCAGGTGTCAGTATAAGGTCAGGGATCACTGTAGTACTGGTTGTTTAGGAAGAACATAAACATGACGTTACTCAGTGCTCTCTGTTAGCAGTAAACTTGTGTGACTCATAGAGCGTCCTGTTCTCTTTCAGGTCATGGGCCCGTCATGGCTATATTTGAGCTGCTGGATTATATAGTCAATGAGGTGAGAGTCTTTTGCTTTCAATCACATGCTTATCTGATCTAATCTGATAAAAACTACTGCTTTTAAGCTGCAGTATCTAAAAATATATGATGACTCTTAGAGTGTAGAGCACTAGTGTCCAGTCCAGGGCTCACTGTTCAGATGAGATCTGATGCTGTGATTAATGACTTTTATATGTGTGTTATCCATCAGCCGCCCCCTAAGCTCCCTCACGGCGTCTTCACTCCTGATTTCCAGGACTTTGTGACCAAATGGTGAGTGTTGTTACTCAACAAATGCAATAGAGCACATTTTTTGTGTCATCACATGTAATTGTGATCTGGTATATAATTTACATTAGAAACATAAGCTGTTTTTCTTTCATTTTTCTTCTAGTCTGATTAAAAACCCTGCAGACCGAGCAGACCTGAAAATGCTGACGGTGAGAGCACATTTCTGATGTTTTCATTCAAAACAATATAAAACTAGTGCTGTCAAATGATTAATCACATTCATAATAAAAGATTTTGGAATGTATATATGTATGTTCTGTGTATATAATATATATGTGTGTATATATATTTATGTAATTTTATTTATATATATATATATATATATATATATTTAGAAATATAACATTTTCTTAAACACATACATGCATGTATATTTATACACATAATAAATATACACAGCACAGACACGTTATATAAACAAAAACGTTTATGGATGTGATTAATTGTATGACAGCACTATATAAAATCAAAATGGACCCTGTTTACTTTTATGATAAGTGTGCTTGATCATACTGTGTCCATGATATCTTGATAACTTTTATAATGATGATAATAACTTATAGTGATTATAATACTAATCACATCATACCCTACTTTTCACAATCCAATCAAATCTTGCCGATCATTATTCACAATGACTGTCCTGGCAGAATCATATATTGCTTTCTTTTCCCCACAAAACTGCACTGATGTAAAACTTTATCACCAAAACATGTCAGTAATGCTTTACTGTGTATGTTGTGCTGGTTGAGATCTTGTACATTACTATCACAATTTGGCTGAACAAACAAAATAAAAAATACTTATTAATTTTTTACTTTATTTAATTTTATTTTGGCTTAAATTGCCAACGCAAGATTTCTTTCCGTTTAAAATTGAATTAATAAATTAAAAAAAAAAATCTGATAAGTTTAATAAAAAATAAATTAACATAATAATTAGTATAAAATATATATAAATATTTAAATTGATTAAAAATGTAACCAATGTAATGTGTAAAAAAAAGTAACAAAAATGAAAAGATTTAGTTGATTACTGTTGAACATATACAAACTAATGCAATATATATAATACTCTCTCTCTTTTCCAGAATCACACGTTTATTAAGCGCTCAGAGGTGGAGGAGGTGGACTTCGCTGGATGGTTGTGTAAAACAGTGGGGCTCAATCAGCCCAGCACACCCACCCGAACAGCCGAATGACGCGCACACACACACACACACACACCTGACCGTCACATGACCCACAAGTCCCCTACAGAATACAAACGTTTACAGCCTATCTGATGCAAAGCTGCTTATTTTGTTCTTTTACTTCCATAATCATGAGTGAATCTCATGGATCCAGTCAAGAACATGAACATTTCACGCTCACAACAAAGAAATAAGAGATGCATGTATTTTGATGAAAGAAAATTAAGATCTTGCATCATGTGATCTTTGTCTGGCCGAAAAAGTGCATTTGCCCCCCTACCCAAAAAAAAACAGTGAAACATGAATAAATTACAGAGTAAAGTCCTATATGGTAGTATTTGTTGTACTGCCTTTAATTTTTGCATTTTCATTTCATTACTAGTACTTACAGTAGTGTTTTGTACTGTATTACACAAAAATACAGTTACTGTAATGTAATTCACTGATAAAAATAATTATAAAAATGAAAATGGTTGAAGGAAAAAGGAAGTTTTGGTTAATTGTCTTGAGAATGTCACAATGCAAAAACAATCTTAAAGTCTGGTTTTAAAAATAAGCAAAATCTAATTTTCATATATTATTCTTTTAATAATGTTGTTGTGATGTATGACCTGAGAATGTTTTGGTCAGATTTACCCCTGAGCACATCCAGGCACACACATGTTCTCATCTGATCCTTGTTTCATGTGTAACGGAGGTAATATACATCAGGAAGTCACCACCATCACTCTTAGAATGATTTCTGTATGTTATGTTTCCCACAGACATCAACTACAGACAGTTGTTGCTTTAAGACTCAATAAAGTGATTGTAGAGGGGATGAACTCATTCTGGGTTGGGGTTTTTTTCAGTGGGAATTAAAAAGTGATAAGCAGTTGTGATGTAATATCAAATCTGTTACTTTAGTTTTACAAACATGTTTGTCCTCACAGTCTTTCTCAAAATAAACTGACATTTCATAGTAACTTACATAAAAAGTACTTACTAAAATAAAAACAAATACTCATGTTCCATGTATTTATTATGGGCTCTGTTTAGTGATAAATGTTACATGTTTTATATATATATGTGAGCCTGGATCACAATACATCACATTGTATGGGTCAAAATTATACATTTTTCTTTTATGCTAAAAATCATTAGGATATTAAGTAAAGATCATGATCCATTGAGATATTTAGTAAATTTCCTACCGTAAATATATTAAAACATAACATTTTTGATTAGTAATATGTATTGCTCAGAACTTCATTTGGGCAAATTTAAAGGTGATTTTCTCAATATTGAGAGCAGGGGTGCCCAACCCTGCTCCTGGCGATCGACTGTCCTGCAAAGTTTAGCTCCAACTCTAATCAACACCATGCCTTTAATTTTCCAAGCGATCCTAAAACACGTAATTAGTTGCTTCAGGTGTGTTTGATTAGAGTTGGAGCTAAACTTTGCAGGACAGTCGATCGCCAGGAGCAGGGTTGGGCACCCCTGATTTAGAGATTCAGATTTTAGGAGATGGTTGTATTTCAGTCAAATCTTGTCCTATCCTAACAAACCATACAACGATGCAAAGCTTATTTAGATATTTAGAAAAAATTTAGTAACCAGGCTAACAAATTAAAAAGTTGAGTCACTTGAGGGTGAGTAAATCATAACACAATTTTCATTTTTGAGTGAACTATTATTTTAATGATTGATGATGCTATGATTTTTGCTTTGCAGTCACTGAATAGTTTTTCTAGTGCTTTGCTTGTGTTTGGTGTTCAAGAAGACTGTGTACAGCCTCGTGGTTTCTGGTCTCTAGATATGACTTGTGTTCCTTCTTTGATGTAAGTGTAGAATTATTTTTAGCTGATTTATCTGAAATGTGCAGTATTAATACTGATTCTTGAATGCTGAAGTCTACATTATTTTTCTTTTAAAGAATGTGTAGTGATTTCTTGATCCAGATCACACCGGTTCATCTTCAAATCCAGTTTATGGTAAGAGTTGGCCAATGTGATGATTTAGCCATGTAGCACAAATTAGCTCTGATGTGACTCCTGAAACAGCCAGCAGGAGGCAGTAGAGATATCTCACACATTTAACCAGCAGTTGATCATGATGTTCAGTGTCTGAAGCCAAATGTCTAAATTACATGAGGAACATTCAACTAAACAGATGGTTGTGATGCTGCTCCAAATATCTCCAAATAATAACATGCTTATTTAGATGTTGCTTCAGCTTATGGTTTCAACAAAATATTTCCATGCTTTTGAGCCTGTTTTGGGTCGAACACCCTGAAACATGAGTCGAGCATCAATAATGATTGAGTGGGATTTTCTTTTATTGAGGTCTCTGGTTAATTGTCACACATGCGAGAGGATTTTTGGGTTATTTGTCCATTTTCATGCTTAAAAATATTTTGACATAATTCTTACTGTTATAGGAATGTTTTAGCCTATATATAATGGGAGAATAGGTCACAAGGAATATGATAGATAGATATATATAAATATAAATATTTTATTCCAAGAATATTGGACGTCAAAATTAAAATTGGCTGAAAATTCAGTCACTATCAGGCCACCTAAGATTAGGATGAGTTTGTATCTTCATCAGATTTGGAGAAATGTAGCATTGCATCACTTTCTCAGCAATGATCAAGCTTTTTTGCTTTTTTTTGTCTCAGACAAAAGATCAAGCTTTGTTTTCAAATAAATATGAATCCATAATAAAGCTTCCTCCAGTGAAAAAGTGCATCTGCTGTTGTCTCTCACATCAAAATCCAGACACATATTTTTTTTACAGCTGTTTTGTAAACGCTGTTTGATCTGTGCAGATTTCTCTCCTGATTCAGACTAGATCACTTTTTCACTGGAGGAAGAGTTATTATGGATTATAGACTCATATTTGAGTTAAAAACATCTTAATGCTGGATTAGTTTGATCTCTTGTCTTCTCCAGAGGTTAACTGATGGACTGGAGTGCTGTGGATTATTCTGATGTTTTTATCAGACTCTCATTCTGACGGCACCCATTTACATCCATTTATGAGACACTAAAGAAACACTCTCATCCTAATTTTGGATGAGCACATTTTCAGCATACGTTATTTTTCAGGTGAACTATTCCTTTTTAATATCATTATTAGAGCTGGTGGTGTCATGTAAACTAAGGTTAGTTTTTTTAGATATTTGTGCTGGAAAACAAGACAGAAATACTGAGCAGTACATGACTCATGAACTCATAATACACACCGTTTACTGTCAGTTGTGAACTTTCTCACTATTACTAGCATCTGTGACAAATCTGTGGGTGCGAGTGTGAAGATTTTGGCCCGGTCAGTGATTTTTACTAGTGACCCGTGTACGGGGTCGTGATGTGGTTTTCACACAGATTCTGGGTGTTTGCCCTGCAGTCGTCATTTCAGTAGAAAAAGACGAGGTGACTTTAAAGCCTCGCTCACTGCCGCAGTCAGACGGCAAACTCTGCAGTCATTAATATGCAAAAATGCAAATGAGTGGGTAATTAAGAGCAGGAGTTCCACAGAGGCTCTTTGATTGCTAATGAATTCTAATCTGCAAGAACGGGGGGATGGGCTGATGAAAAAAGAATGAGGAGAGACACATGCACCCGTTATTTAAACCTCGCTGAGAAATTCTGTGTTTTGTCCTCTGAATAAGGACGGTTGATCAAATATACAGACCAAACCAAATCATTTCAACTAAACTGGCCTCTTCTGAGGGAAATAAGGCATGCAAGACAGCAAAAAATAGTGTGACATTTAGAAACATCATGACTAATCATGGTTCAGTATGCAAATATTAGGATGTTGCTGCTCAGTTTCTTTCAATGTGTGACATTGTTTACACATTTTAATCTAAAATCAAAACCAAGTCTAAATAGAGTTTATATTGCATATATAAATTTAGACTTTTATAAAGACATAAACTTGCAATTCTGAGAAAAATCGAAAAAAAGAGTTTCTGGAAGAAACAAAAAATGTGAAATGGAAAAATATATACATTATTTTATTTATTTAAATTGTTTATTTTGCGATGGAAATACAAATTTATAAATAATAATAAAAAGAATAAAAAATAGAAAAATCTGAATTGCGAGAGAGGTAAATTTGAAATAATAAAAAGAATACAAATTATCTCACAATTTTAGACATGTAAACACAATTAAGAGATAAAAAGTCATTTCAGTTTTTTGTTTGGTAGGAAAAAACAAAAAATATAAACTCATAATTCAGACCAGCATGAGATAAGTCACAATGACCTTTTTTATTCTGCGTCGGAAAAAACAGCTTTCCTATGAATCAGGTTCAGACCTTCAGCATTATTTATTTAGTTGCTTAGATGCATTACTCAATAAATAATGATAAATGGTGTTCCCCCGAGGCTTTATTTGTGTTTGTGTGTTTGTTTTCTGCTGCCGTCTGACCCTCAGAGCGAGCTCCAGCGAGTGGGTTTAGGTGTCTTGGCAAAGCCTGAAACTGCAGCATATGTGTTGCAAAACCCAAACCATGTCATATTACCATTTTGGCAAGCCGTGACTTCACATATGCAGAGAGAGACAGAGATGTTGTTTAGAGCTCCCCTGACGACCGCATCTCATCTGTCTCTCTCATGCATTCTTCCACTGGCATTGAGGACTAATGGAAGCAGTGCACAGTGTTAGATGCAGCATTTTTAGATCTGATTTTCAGTCGTTGCATTGAATCAAAGGCAGGAAAACGATTCCAGTTTTTTACTCTGTGAGAAAACAGTCCGCTTGATCACACCTGATCCTAATATATCAGTCAGTATAACAAGAACTGTCTCTAAATAAGTTATAATGCATAAGGCGTTTGCAAAGTCGTCTTTAACATGTTGTAATGTGTTTTTTAGAGTCTTTTTTTTTTTTTTGAGTATTTAGAGTATTTATTGACCCGTGTCAAGCTTTTCATGGTTTCATTACTGTTTTCGCCTACAGTATTGGGGCAGATGCCAGTAACAGTGGCAAAACTCACTCTTGACCGTAAAGAGGCTGTTTGAGTCTGGTTTTATCCAAAATTCCGATTTCTGTTCTGGAAATGTATGCAAATGAGTGCATATTTATTCATTCATTCATCATTTGCATATTTAAACATAACTAGTGCTGTCAAACAATTAATCACATCCAAAATAAAAGTTTTTGTTCACATAATGTATGTGTGTGCATATTTAAATGCAAATACAAACACATGCATGTCTAGTACCCTCACCTTCATTCTGAACATTCACAAAATGCTAACCTATCATTGAAGTAAAACAATTAAAAGTGGCGGGAAAACCTCCTTGTGAAATAAACGCTTTCTATAGTTTATATTGGCCACAATTATTGCTCCGTCCTTTTCCCAAGATAACAGCTCTGAGTTTTCTCCTGTAACGCCTGAAGAGTTTGGAGAACACCTGATAAGAGAA
>JAUMHE010000043.1:20942410-20963096 GCA_032359235.1 Enteromius mattozi | reverse complement strand
TTGATGATTAAGGGATTTTGGGCTTTGTTTTCCCTCCTATATATATTTCTGTGAAACAGGAAGCCAGGGCTGGATATGTTCATGTTCATAATCACCCTGGAGTGCCCAAAATGGTGAATATGAATGGGAATATACTTCAGAAATATTTTACTCATAAGAATTTGCAGGGGTGCCAATAATTGTGGTCAACATGTATTGGAGAAAAACATGTATTTTATCACAAGAATTTCTCCCTATTTTCAATTGTTTTAATTCAATGATAGGTTAGCATTTTGTAATTTTTTGAATGAAAGATCAAAAGGAAAAACAATGCAGATTTATTTTCACAGCCACCTTTGCTCAGTTTTACCAAGGGTGCCAATATTAGTGGAGGGCACTGTATATATTTAGGAAAAATATGTAATGTTTATATATTAATTATATTTATATGTAATATGAATATATACATGTAAATATTTTTTAAAAAATAAACTTTTCGTGTGTGCTTTTATATATGCATAATAAACGTAAGCAGTACACAAACATATATTATGTAAACAAAAATGTTTATCTTGGATGTGATTAATCGCGATTAATCATTTGACAGCACTAATACATATACATTTCAGAAAACTTGTAATATGAAAACACTAAAGATGAAAAGGGTGACACACTAACAAACTTTCAGGTCGTTCTGAACACAACAAATGCAACAGATGTGTGACAAATCAGCTCAAAATATCACACTTGATGTCTGGATGGAATCAGAATCTGAATTTTCTGTGAAATCAACTCATATCTGCAAACTTTCTATGCATCCAGAGCAAAATTCTTTGTGTTTAGTTTTCTTGTGCTCTTTTGCATGAAGCTCTTTGCTGCAGTCAGTAGGTGAAGCTGCTGTGGGTCTCCTGTTAGCTCTTTAATGAAGCTGATGAAGCTCTGTGCTCTGACACACACATACACACACACTTCCTCTCCTCATCGACCACAGCGTTGCACAGTAGCAGTGTGTCGAGCTGCAGGAGTGTGTTCTCAGGAAGCACTGTAACCTGAGCGTGGGTGTTCAGACACACCGGGTCTCCCCAAAAACGACATGAAGGGAACCCCAGCGTACAGGACAGAGCCGGAGCACGGCAACATCTGCTCGGAGAAAGACAGAGCCATCTCTGCTTCTCGTGTAATCTTTATAAATGCTGCACCAGACAAGAATAACTCCTCAAAATCATGTGTGTTGTTTGAGCAGAGGACTTCTGCTGCTTTACTGAGCATAAAACAAGACCTCAGCTCTGGAGGCTAGAAGATCTCAGAGATGCAATGCAGGACCTGTGAAAAAAAAAAAAAAAAAAAAAAACCCTCTTGCAAACACCACAGCTGACAGGAAATGTTCTCTCAAAGTTATGAACAAAGGTTTTTTTCCAGTAACCTTAATAGAACATTATTCGAAGTGGAATTGAATGTTATTTATGCACTGTGTGTGGAACGTTTGTTTCTAAGATGCTTTACGTGAATGTTAAACTCTTTTTATTTTTAAATGTTACTTTAGTGCTGTCAAATGATTCCACAGTCCTAATAATTTCAATTAATCGCGTCCAAAATAAGTTATATAATATATGTGTGTATACTGTGCATATATGAATACAAACGCATGCATGCATATATTTCAGAAAAATGTTACATTTATTTAATATATATATATATATATATATATATATATATATATAATATGTAAATATTTTCAGAATATATGCATGCATGTGTGTGTAGTTATACACATGATAAATATACACCGTATACATACATATATTACTTAAAAACATTATTCTGGAGGCGATTCATCGTTTGACAGCAATACTAATTTTAGAAAAGATTCATAAGCAACCAAGCTGACAGGAAACATTCTCAGAACGTTCTCGCAATGTTTTCTTAAAGTTGTAAACAAACCTTTTTTAATAGTGCTAATAGAATGTTGATTCAAAGTTATCCAGGCCTCTATTCACAAAACATCTCAAGGTTAAAAGTAGCTCCTAACTTGTCGATTTAGGAGAAAATCTTAAAACTAGTGACCATGTCAATCCTAAATTTAGGACTCCTAAATTTTTACTCTAAGAGTATTTCACAAAGCATTAGGCTAAAACTAGTCCGTAAATCTGTGAAGCGTTAGGAGCAGTGAAGAGAAACTCCTAAATCACTAAATCCTAAATATGTATATTCAATATTTGCAAATGAAAATTACCTGAACATATACATATACATATTATATTGATTAATTAACGATACTTAGTCTGCATTTTAAAATCTTTATTTCAATGTG
This sequence comes from Enteromius mattozi, assembly GCA_032359235.1. Taxonomy (NCBI): domain Eukaryota; kingdom Metazoa; phylum Chordata; class Actinopteri; order Cypriniformes; family Cyprinidae; genus Enteromius; species Enteromius mattozi. The sequence continues at coordinate 20,960,806 of JAUMHE010000043.1, read as the reverse complement.
GCAACATAAAATTGTGCTCTGCAATATTTCTATGAATAAATCTCTGACAGAGACTCCTCCCCTCTCCTATCAGCCAATCACTGTGTGCATGGTTAATAAGCATGCTGACATCATCCATAGCAACAAGGTCAACCCCGCCCTTTCTCTGAGCTTAAGACTTCTCTCTGTTCCTTAGTAAAAACAAATTCAGCAGCTTTGTGAATAGGTTTTAAGAGAAAACTATGCACTAAAAACTTACTGCCATTTAGGAAAACTCTTGGTGATCAGATAAAATGTTTTGTGAATATGGGCCCTGGTCATTAATGTTCTCAAAATATTTTAACATTTTTTAAATGTTACTTATTTTAGAAAGCTTTCAAATGTAAGCTAGCAGACATGGAGCATTCTGGGAACGTTCTTCCAGTAACATTCACAGAAAGTTTGTTCAAAGTTATATATTAACAAGGTTCTCAAAACGCAAAAATATTATTTATGCATTGTTCGTGGAACTTTTTTATTTTTTTCTGAAGTTCGACTAACGTTTGCTACTGTTTGTTTTTTGGAATGTTCAAAATGCAACAGTCCCATAATCTTAGCAAAATGTTACAAATGGAATGTTCCTTTAACATCTGCAAAAAAGCATTTTTCAAAAACTGGGCATTTTAGAGAAGACTCAGAAATAACATTTTTCTAACTTAAAGTGAACATTAGCACAACGTTCTTAGAAAGAGTTTTTGTTTGCTGGGAACTGAATAGTTTTGCTCAGGTTTGTCAGGAAATACAAAAACCTGTTTGCTTCTTCATTCGTACCTTAGAAATCCCTCCCCAACTGCGGGACGAGGACGCATGCGATGTCTCGAGAAATATCTGCAAGTGTCAGAGGAAGTAGTACATGTGTGTGAACTAGAGCAAGAAAAAGCCCCTTTGAAGTTGTTTGCACGGTGGTCTCACTGCATGTGTGTGTGTACGCTGCTGTCCCTCTCGACACTGGTTGGTTTTTCTTGAGAAACATAAACCACGAGCCCAGAGACACGGCTGCCAGCGTATCATCAAAGACGAGATTCGCTAGAAGCAGGTGCAGAATCATCCCACAACATTAACACTGTCGTCTCTGATAAAAAACACACCTCACCGCACCTGACCAATCACAATCCACTTCTTTCACTTCACACTTATCCTCGGGAACATGCCAGCTTATGACAGGCTTCTGAATGGCGTTTCATAAATAATGCACTGGAAATAAGCGGGATGCATTGACACAGGCTCTCTCAGACATGTGTAGGCAGTCAAGGGTTGATCTGGGTCACATGAACGCTGCTTTCCTGTTCACAGTAAGTCTGGTTGAGGGTTTCTGGGTGGAAAGCCCACTACTGTGATATGACTCTGCACTATCAGGTGCACAGATACCTTTCTGTCAACCTTCCTTTCAGCAAGACGATGCCTAATCACTGGCTTAAACTAAAGAATTTCTTGCACTTGGGTTTAAAAGATGGTTCATATTCAAGAACAAAACAAAACTGAGTTGAGCTGATGAACTTTGCTACATTTACACTGTTATTGAGCTAAATAATAACACTATTATCATCAGAAAATTTGCTTTGAATGTTCTCACCCTCAGACCATCAAATATTAGGATGAGTTTGTTTCTTCATCAGATCTGGAGAAATGTGTCTCTGCATCAGTGTCTCAGCAATGGATGTGAATGGGTGCCGTCAGAATGAGAGTCTGATGAAAACATCAGAATAATCCACAGCACTCCAGTCCATCAGTTAACATCTGGAGAAGACACAAGATCAAACTAATCCAGCATTAAGACGTTTTTAACTAAAATATAAGTCCATAATGACGCTTTCTCCTGTGAAGGAGTCTATCTCTCAGTAGCATGTTTGGACAATTGCATGGGGCTCCCGCGGAAAGCAATTTTTTATGATGGGTATCAAGAACCGGCATTTTTGGGGGGGTTTTTTGGGCCGGTGCGTAATTAGATCAATACTGGACTACCGATAAGCTTCAAACAAACAATACTGTTATTGATACGTGTGTAGTTTTATTTCCATACTTCTGTGATACTGACGAATTACAAGCTGTTCTCATAAACTCATCTCAGTCTGATGACGTGCAGTTTGGCATGACATCCAGCGGCACCTTCTCAATCTCTGTCTGGCACAGATAAACTAATAATAATGCTTAAGATAAGGTACAATTTATATATCTTAATGAAATAACTTACAAAAAAATTGAAAACTTTCTGTGAGGCGTAATTTTACAAACAGCACGAGTGAATCTCCGCAAGCTCTCTGTCTTTCCCACATCTGCACTATAAGCAAGCTGCACACTGCACGGATGACAGAGCAATTGTCACAGTTTTCATGCATCATCACTGAAGTTTAGAACTTGCTTTTCTTTTTTAAGTTTGGCCAGTATTTAAACCATTAAGCACTCGTGCGCTCTCCAGCGACTGTGTACTCATGCACACTCAACAATTGCCCCATTTTAAAAACTAAAATACACAGCGTGATCAAACATTTAATTACATATTTCTGAATAAACAAAAAGTCTAAAAAGTCCTCCCTCTGCCACTCAAATAAAAAAGGGACATCCCTGCTCCCTGAGAAAGTCAATATTTTAATGTTCTTGAATAAAAATGGCTAGAGACGCTAGAATTCTCTATTACATTCTGTTGTGCTCACATGATGTTCAAATGTCTTGTGCTATGGTATGCTAAGGATATCTCTCTCTCTCTCTCTCTCTCTCTCTCTTAGTTAAAAACATCTTAATGCTGGATTAGTTTGGTCTTTTGTCTTCTCCAGATGTTAACTGATGGACTGGAGTGCTGTGGATTATTCTGATGTTTTATCAGACTCTCATTCTGACGGCACCCATTCACTGGTGAGCAAGTGATGAAATGGTACTTTTCTCCAAACATGATGAAGAAACAAACTCATCTACATCTACATTTTTTAGTAGATATTAATTTTTCAGGACTCTCATTCTGACGGCACCCATTCACCACAGGGCATCTTTTTGCTGAGACGCTGATGTCATGCTCCTGATGAAATCTGATGAAAAACAAACTCATCCTAATCTTAGATTTTGCACTAATCTTTTGATTTGTGAAATGCAGCTTTATTAAGGTCCATCTCAAGAGTGTTTATTATCTCTAGGATTGTGGAATTCCATTTTAACTGGTCATATTTTTGCAATCATCAGTCCATTCATGTCGTGCGCAGCTGCCGCGGTCCGTCTCCAGATATCACAGGACCGTCTCATCATGTGTGTCTTGTGTGTTTTGACCCTCATCCGTTGTAACGCTCGGCGTATCTCCTCTCTTGTATGCGTCGTTGTGTGTGAGCTGCTGGTTGCCATGGTTTCGACGGTATTGGCGGATGCTTTCAGTTAGCTAATCCTGCTCGATGCTCTCCAAGCCCTGAGATGAATGCACTTGATGCCAGACGCAGCTGGCCCTGCATTCAGTCCTGCACATTCACGGGCCCATCGACTCAATAGAGCAGCTAGTCAAGCGTGGACCGGGTCTGAGCCGGCGCCTGCTCATCTCAACTGTGAGTATAAACATCAGCACTCATCACAGACTCAAGATCAAGTTGTGCGGGCAGGGATGTTATTTAAGAAGCGTGCTTTCTTTGGACAGCACATCATTTAATATGTGATACATATATTCCAAAAAAAATCTACCTGTTATAAACTATTAAACTTCAGTGGATAATCTCTGGAAGTGTTGGATGGGCTTTTTTTTTTTTACAAAATATTAAAAATGTAGTTTACAATGTATGGTAAAGTTTTACAAATAAAATTGTAAATAATATTTTAGTTTAATTATACCATGTTTTTCAGTTTTTGCCAGTTTTGATTTAGTTTCGAAAAATGTTTGAATAGGGTTTAATTGTAGAAATAAAATATACATTCAATGCATAAAAATAATTGATAAAAAAAAAAAAAATTGGAAAAAAGCAGCTATGAATTTACATAAGTGTCGAATGTACAAATAAAGGCTTAATATAGTTTAGAATAATACATTAATATGTTTAGCATGGTATAATTCTATAAATAAAATTACTGAATTATTAAAATAAGAAATATATAATAATATAAAATAAAATATTTTTGAGTAAAAAAGTGATTTTATATGGGTATCTGCGAACTGGCATGCATGTAGCAAATGCACAAATTAATTTATCTTCTTAGTATTAGATTTACATTTTTGTCTTTCTCGTTCTGTTTTAATTTAGTTTGAGTTTAAAATGCTCAATTTCACTTGAAATAATGCAGTAATCTATTTACCATGCTATAATACACCAATAATCAAATTGGTGCTGTTAATTGATTAATTGCATAAAAAAAATAAAAGTTTTAGTTTGCATAATATGTGTGTGTTCTGTGTATAGTTATTTTGTATACATAAATACACACACATAAAGTATGTATTTTTACATTATTTACATGCATTTACATGTCTGTATTTATATTCACATAATTTATATTATAAATATATTAACATAACTTATTTTTCTGAAATATATACATGTATGTGTGTGTATTTATACTTACATAATAAATATACACAGCACACACAAATATATTACGTAAACAAAACCGTGATTCTATGCGATTAATCGTGATGAATCGTTTGACAGCACTAAATCAAATACATTACATTATTGTGCTTATTTTGCATTTTTATACTAAATGATTGAAACAAAGTATTGTGGGCTGTTTGGCCACGAGTGAAGACAACATGATGAAAAAGTTAGTAAACCCCCCACGCAGGGTTAAATTCTCACACACAGCTCTATTCATCGCGGGGTTAAACTGATTGACATGCTTCTTTGAGCGTCTGTGTTTGTGTTTCAGTGGATTAGTGTTCCACTGACATGATGCTTCTGTCTCGTCTGCTCCTTCCAGAAATACAGCAGACCAAAGCCGGAGAGAGATATTTATGACCTGAATCTTTAAAACTAGGTTTGATGTTGCTGGATCAGGAATGCGTAATGCAATCTTCACCAATTTGCAACATTATCTGCCATTTAGCTGACAATACGATGCATTCCCAACCCGTTTTGCTTCTGTAATGTGACGTATTTATGAGCGAATCAGGATATCCAACCAGGAACAAAAAAAACACACAGAGAGGAACTTGATTTTATCCATTTGATTGGATTGTGAAATGTGTCCATAAATAGTTGTTTGGCCGTCAGTCCTGGCCTAGATTGATGTCAGCTGAAAAGCACTTATTCCTTTTCAGAAATATTGCCAGCTAACAAAAACATGCTCTGAGAACGTTTAGCTAACATTCCGAGTAAGTAATGAAACCGAATGTTCTCTGTGCGGTTTTTTTTTTTATGTTTTAAAAACGTTTTTCAATGTTATGCAAACGTTTAAACTCTGTCATCATTTACTCACCCTCGAGTAGTTTCAAACCTGTATGAATTTCTTTGTTCTGCCGAACACAAAGGAAGATATATTTTGAAGAAAGTTTGTAACCAGGCTGTTTTGGGTCCCCATTGACTTGCATAGTATTTTTTTCTTACTATGGTAGTCAATGGTGACCCAAAACAGCCATGATGACAGAATTTTCATTTTTGGGTGAACTATTCCTTTAAGGAAAATTGCATCATTTTTGCAAACATGAAATGATTTCTAATGTTACACTTCAAAAGTAACATTAGAAAATGAACGTCCAACTAAAATGTTTCATAAATAACATTTTGAGAATATTATTTAGTTTTCTAGACCCAATAACATAAGTTTTAAAGGTTCCCTGTCAGCTGGATAATGACTAATTTTCCTGTTTTTGCGATTTCTTGAAAACAATAAAATACATGAAAACAGATGTTACATTTTGATGAAAGATTATTAAAAAAAACATTTTTGATTCTCTGACTCCCTCACAGTCAGACCGTGAAACGAGATGTAAATAGGGTGAATTTTGATTTTGTGTGTTGACTTTAATGTCAGTGTTTACCTGGACTCGTTTTCATTTGTAAATGCCACAGTTTCACTGTCAACACCTGAGGACAGATATATTACACATATGAATCATCAGGTTGCTGTTTCTTCATATTAATCTGTCCCCTGGTGTGGTTTCTGCACCGCAGTGACCTCAAAAAACACCAGTTAAAGGGCCGAGGTGCAGCTTCTGTTTTCCCACCACAACACCAAATGTCGGCGCTTCCTCCTCTTTAATGCCCCCTGAAAGTCCTGTTCACACCTCGAGGCAGAAGCCATTTGCTTTCGCTTTAGTTCTGATTATTGCTCATTCGGTTTTAGATTATCCAAGGTGTCAGCTCTCCAAATCTAAGATGGATTTAGGAAGTGCTAACACTGCCTTTACACCAGTGTGCTGTTTTAACAAACTCAAGGTGAAAAAATAAACAGGTGTATTGCTTTTGAAAGCATATCAAAATGTTAAATGTTATCTCAAATGAGATCCATGGGATCAATAGGTAAATAAATAGGTATAAACTACAATTTGTGTATTTAATTTTAATTTTACTGTATCATTCATCTTAACAACCATTACCGATTTCTCAAAATAGTAGTGTGGCAGTCTATTTTGGACCAAATATGTTTATTTATATCTGTAAATATCATATAGGCTACAGTAGTCAACATTTAAAGTGGATCAAAAAATTCTTTATCAAATTTGCCCTAAAGCAACAGACCATTTTGGTTTTATGTTTTAGGACAACTTTGATGAAGGTTTTTGAAGTGTTGACTGCTGTATATCACCGTATATCACCGTATCACTGTATATAACACACACACACAAACACACATATATATATATATATATATATATATATATTACTCAAAATATAGGCCTACTTGCCTAAATACTTTCTACCAGTGTGTTTTCTTGTAATATATATATATATATGCTTTAAAACCACAAGATTGTAAATATGTTTTCTTGCCTCTAAAATGCATTGTGGTATGTGAAGGTTGAAACTAAATATATCTTAAATTTCAAAAATATATTTCATTAAGATTCACTGTTTACAAGATACATTTAGCATATATTTAAATTATATATTTGGTCGATTTTATTTTTATTTTATTTATTTTTTTTGCTCTGTGAGGCTACCAGTGTTGTTTATATTTTCACATAGCATGGTTTTGAATGGTTACCATGTTTACGTACACTCATATTTACGTGATATTCCATGAAATATCATGGTACTGTGATACCTAAATAGCTAGCTCATACCATGATACTCTTTTTACATGTGCTTAGCTGATGTCATTCTGTAACATTTTAATCGGATCGGAAGAAATTTTGAAACGAAACTGAATTTCTGCGATCACGATTCTACCGCTGAATTAGCGGTAAACGTTTTGCGTAAAACAAAAAAAACACACACAGTATTCCATGGCTTCCTGTTGCCATTCTTTTAAAACCTGGGTAGGGTGTGCAGGGAAGAGAGGTTTGGCGTTAGTGTTAGAAGTCTTTTCATTGGCCACCGAGTATGCCAATCAAACGCTCCTAGAAGCCTATTGGCCAGTTCGGTGGGTCTATCGCTCCATTTCGCACTGTTTCTCAGTCCATCTGTCTTTAACCGTGCGTCGTCTCATTCCGCGCGTTAGTCTAGTACGGAGCAATTTACAGCAAAATCCCGCTCGTATCACGATAAAGTTAGATATACCGTTGCTCGCGTTATTTCGCAGTTTATTTGTGTTGAGTGTATGGTAAATATCAAAGTAATCGCGTCATATACCCAGACCTAGTTTTCTGGGCGTTTGAAATCGGACACCGCTATAACGTCTCCCCTCGGCGCGGAGGGATACACTGTTGGGGCTGACAATGTGGACGGTGCTAAAATGTCTCCTCGGAAGATGAGATGTTACATTTGTAGCGCTCAAAAGAATTAGAATAGAACTTTAGGCAGAGTTACATTCGAGCGCAGTTACATTGTAACAACTCTCGGCGCGGACTGTTCGCGTTTCTCGGGGAATTGGACGCGTTTTGCACCGTGAATTAGCGGGACCTGAGGCGCGGAGGGGGGAAATTTTGTCCCCCAACTTTTCTGTTTTTCCTCTCGGGCTAAAGCGCGTTTCTCTCCCGCTGGATGCCGCACGCGTGACGCGAGGAACGGTGAGTATTTACCGCCTTTATCGCATTTCACACATGTAAACGCGCACGTTCTTTACTTTAACGCTTGTGGTGTGATTGATGAACTTTTGTTGCACGGTAAATGTGTGTGAAGTGTTTTGTCTAAGAGCCTCGGTGTGTGTGCTGGGTTCGAGTCCAGAGGAAACGGCTTCTTTGTTCAATACTGGCAACAATGTCAAGTTTAAAACCCCATTTATAGCTCCTTTTTACCACGGTAACTGTGTGTTTACAACTTTATAGAGCATCTGCTGCTTTTTTCGTTTGTATATTTGCTGCAAATCGTGTATTTAAAGTTTTTGATGGTTATAACAGATGAAAGTTTGCGTTTGGGTTAAATGAAGTCATCTGCAAAGTACGCTTGATGCATTTTACATTTGTTGTGTTTGGAGTTTCCTGCTGTTTGCAGTTCTTCTAATGTCCTGGTGTGTTTATTTGAGTTTTCTTGGGAAATAACTTTTACCTTTTCCACTTTTGGGAATGGCTCTCTCGTCTTTTCCTCTCTGGAAAACTAGTGGAGGTGTTTACGTACTCTTATTATCTCCATTCTCCCATATGGTGGGTTTCTTGTTGTTCTTGTGTAGTTTTCAAACTTTGTGTCGAGGGCCGTGTGTTTCTTTGTGTTGGAGAGGGTGGGGGTGGGGGGTCTTGTTCACTATCTAGGGTGAACGTGGCCTGAAGTCTTCATGTGTTGCGGCCTGTTGCTGATCAACCTTGTGTTGAGTCCTGTGGGTTATTTTCATCTTTTGGATGTTGGTTCGATAATGCTTGTTGTTGGAGCTTGAAGCCAAGTCACCTTTATTTATATAGCGCTTATATAGTCAAAGTGCTTAACAGTATCAAATTGGAGAATAGAGTGTCAGTAATGTATAATGACAAGATTAAACACTCAATGTTCAGTTAAAGTCTTTCATTATTGAATTGTGGTAAAACCATGGTGCAGTGATGTGTATAGTAGTGTTTACATTGGTTTCATTGGATGTATTTTCATGCTACAAGTAAACAAATCAGTAGAAATGGCATGACATGTCCAAAATGACTCCAAATAATGGCCATACACTGGTGGCGTGTAACAAATGTCAATAATATTTATTCATGCTAGAATACATGCCCAAAAACATTATTTTACCCACTGTTTTGATATGTACAGCCTAAAATTCCATGCTGTTTACACTGTTTTCAAAAATGGTGTGGGATTTGCCCTCAAAACCATGTTAATTCCATTGCAAATGCTACTATTCAAGCGTTTCGGTTAAATCAGCTTTTTATTTTAAAGGAGTTAATTCTTTTATTCATCAAGGATACAATAACATTGATTAAAAGTGACAGTAAAGACATTTATAATGTTACAAAATGGGTAACTTTAAATAAATGCTGTTCTTTTGAACTTTCCATTCATCTGTGAATCCTGAAAATTAAAACGCATCAGTTTCCACAAGAATATTTGGCAGCACGACTGTTTTTAATATTGGTAGTAATCAGAAATGTTTCTTGAGCAGCAAATCGGCTTATTAGAATGATTTCTAAAGGATCACGTGACACTGATGCATTGATCACAGAAATAAATTACATTTTAGCACGCATTCACATATAAGACAAACATTACAAATTGTAATATTTCACAATTTTGCTGTATTTCTGAACAAATGGATGGGGCCTTGGTGAGGCTGCGTTTAAAAACATCACAGAAAACCATGGTATTTCCATGCTACTTGCCCCAAGCACTTTTTGCTATTCTTTTGTTAGTGTAAACTGTGCATCCCTAAAGTGAAAGTAAAGACAATATAGTGCTGGCTTCATTGCAGCATTTGTGAGCTTTAATGTTTCACCTGTTGATCATCAATGGAGGTGCTGATTATGATTCAAGTGAAGGTGTTATTGGCGCAGTGAGGATGATGAAAGTATTTTCGGATAAGGCTTCTCACTTTTCTTGGGTCTGTGTGATGCAGTGCTGATGTTTAATGAGTTGCTTCATGAATTAAGGAAAAGTGTAAAATCGCAGCGCTTCGTTTGGTTCTGTGTGACGTGACATTTATCATCTGAAAGCTGCCAAAATGTTGTTGTGGGTTTTTTTTTTCAGTATTTCAGACTGAAAAGCATGTATTGTATATCATTAAAGCGAAATGTTATGTATTAGAGCTTGCATCCCCCATGTAACCCCCATGTATTTCATGCTATGGAAATGTTACACATGCATTGTTTAATTCCAGGAATCATAGTTGTTCGCACCTAACTAGCTCTAGCTATGGGTGGTTATTTCTCGAGCGTCTGGACTGGATACTCACTGGTGGTCTCTTTTGGTGGTTAACCGAGTTCAGATGTGGTGCATTCTGGGAAAACACACTATTACATCAGGCCTGTAATGCAGAGTAGTTCTTCAGATGGAAGAGGCAGTCAGATTATTTTGGATCATATGTATTCACGTCAGATTTGATTTACTAGACCCAGAGTTCACAGATGATCTGAAAGCATGCTTGTCCGTTATGCATCTCCTTCCCTTCAGGATCATAAACCTGTTTGAGCTGAGAGAGAAAACGAGAGAGACGTCGAGCGAGAGAAGCAGATCAAAAACACACAGGATCAGGATGGCGACGGTGGGGACCGACATGGAGCTGAACGACCTGTTGGACTTCAGCGTTGTAAGTCAAAGAGACTCTTCTGCTGGTTTTATTAACAGATATTCATGCATAGTTGACATCAAATGTCAAGCGGTGTGACGTGCAGTAAAACTGTGTTGTATGGTAGTCATAACTAAAGGCCGTTGTTAGGCCACACACGTGTTTTTATTATAGTGTACCTTATTGCCTTTTTTCTTCATATTTGAGGTGTCACAGACACACAATGAAAGCAAAATATATCATATAAACATTTATACATTAATGTTTGTGTATATTTAGTAATATACTTAATTTTGATGTGTTTTTTGTCTGATTTTGTCTATATGGTCATTAATTATTAAAAATGTATATATTAATGTTTTTGTGTGTGTGTATTTGAAGAGTTCAGAAGTGCCATCTGAAATGTTCATCTAAAAACAAGCGTTTTTATCCGGTTCCTATGTTTAGGCTCAGTAATTTTACTGAATAGGTATTTTTCTATGCAATTAAAGTGAAATAACTTATCTGAAATATAGGAGCCTGATAAAAAAGGCTAATTTTAGAAGAAAATTTCAGCTGAATTGCAAATTGCATCTGAACTGTTTATATATATATATATAACACACTAAGATACTATTATAGTTTTTATTAATATTTTGAAAATAGATTTTAATCATTTTTAGTTAAAGTTTGGGTAATTTTTGTTGTTGTTGTTGTTGTTGTTTTTTTTAGTATATGTTAGACTAAATGAAAACTAGAAATTTTTGACTTTTTTCTTTTTTTTTTCTTAACCCTAATAACTTTTTATATAAACATAGAAAAATAATTAAAAAGAAAGAAAAAGTTAACCTGGAAAAATAATACAAATAAATAAATATTGAAAAATAAAATGTACATAAAAATGTTACATCAACTATTAGTGGTGCGTAAGAGCTTATGCATAAAATCTACATTTTTTGGAAGCAATGGTGCATATTTTCTCTGCTAATATATATATTTTTTCTTTACGGTAGATGTTTCCTCATCCGGTGTCAAACGGGAAGAACCGAGGCCCTACTTTACCCAGCAGTCAGTTTGGTAGGCAATGTTTTTATTACTCTTCTGATTATAGAAGCGACTGATGCAGGATACAGAGAAAAAGATATAATCTGCAGACGGCTTTTCACACTTTTGGAAAATGTATTTTATCATAGTAAACCCCACGTGCAGAACTTTCTTGCGCTGCACACGTGTCGATGTCGTTAAAGTGTTTGCGAAGCCTGTTTGATCCTCGTCGTTCTGATCCGTCCTGCTCTCGCTGTTTCATGTTCTCAGCTGTCGACCCTCCATCATGGGGGAGGAGAGGATGATGGGAAATGATAGTCGTCCTCTCACCCCTGCGAACAATGTCAACAAACATTAAAACAACATGCAAAACAGCCCCCCGCCAACTGCACCGTCTCACCCAAATGGAGTCTCTCTTTGTTTGACGTTCAGAAATCAGATTGTTTTTGACTGAAATCAGAGGTTTTTGGTTGAGTCTCCCAAAACTGAATATGTTTGGGTGACTTTTCACCATTTACAGTTTAACTAAAACAAACTTTAATTCAGAAGAAACCCAGTTAAATTATCTTGCAGCGTCACCGACATCTTGAGTAGATGGTATATTTTGGTTCATCAAAGTTGTTTTAAAACAAAAACGGGTATTTGTTTGATTTAAGGACACCTTTTAATGAAAGGTTTTGATCCACTTCAAATGTTGAGAATAGATTATATAGATAGATAGATAAAACAGAATAAATATATAAAAAAAAAATATATATACTTTTTTTTTAGACTGTGACATTTTCCTGCTAGTGGTAAACAATTTTTCATTCATAAATTAAATTTAGGGCTTAATCTATTCACTATATGGACAAGTGTCTGTAAATATTAAACTGAAAAAAGTCTTTTAATGTGAAGTCTCAATCTTCATGACAACCTGCCAAAATAAAAGTCTGATTTGATTTGATTAATTTGTGACACATTACTGTGAACTGTGAAATATATTACTGTTGTGCAGTAGAATATACACTTCAAAGTAGAAATAATAAAAAATAAGTTAGACTATTTGTAGAGTATTGCATGATTTGTGTTCAGCATTAATTATAACAGTAAACCTCTACAGAGCAGCTGTACACATTAAGATATATTTTTTAAATGGTCATGCTTTTACAGTTTAAAACATTTAAAATGTTTTATGCCTTCATTTGATTATCACTGTTTTCATAATAAATTGTATTAAATCATAAATCCAGAAAAATGAAAAGGACAATAGTATCAGATTTTTTTTTTTTTTTTGAAAAATGAAACATTTTCATAAGGCTGTATTGTTGAGAAAAATAAATTTATGAAATGTTTTAAACACGCTTTTTGATTATTACATTTTCTTAAGCCATTAAAACAAAATCCAGAAAAAATATTCTTTAAATATTCTTTTGTTCTTTAAACTTTTAACTTCTTAAATTGTATACATTTATGATTTTAATTAATTAGACATGCTTTTTGATTACTAACATGTAATTAAACCATTAAATAAAAAAGTTGAATGAATTAAATGGGAAAAACCAGAATTTTGGGAAATAATAAAACAGATTATATAATGCTCTATTCTTGTCAATGGTGTCCAATAATGTTTGGACTCCAGTGTTCTCCAGAATATCTTCTTTTGTGTGTTTTTTTTTTTTTTCTGATGAAAGTAAGTCAGGTTTAGAATGGCATGACAATTCTGTCATCTTTTATTCGCTCTGATTTTGGGGTAAACTGTCTCTTTTAATCGAGTGTGAGCGGCTCTGTTTGAAATCAGATCCGGTCCGGAGACGGTTGGTGTCTTTGTCCAAACGGCACAATCCTCCACACAAAGGACAAAAGTTCTTCATAACTCAATAGATGCCATGTGGAGAAGCGTATGGTTTCAGCATGGCACTCCCATCGCGCTGATTGAGAGAATATGAGTGTTATGACTGAATCCAGCCGAGACGTATCTGCTCATCAAAGACTAAAACCACATGCTTTCTTTTAGCCTTTTTTTGTGTGACTTTGAATAGCGTCCTGCCCAGTGCTTGCGCTTTGTAATTTATTAGTCGATTGTTTGACATTCTGTGTCAATTCGAGTGGGAGTTTATAGTGCTTCATGACACAAAGATGCAGCGAGAAGTAAGATTTTCTGTAAAGTTTGAGGAGGCCGTTTGCGTCTGTCACCGGCCACAGTTTCATTTACTGAGTACCTGAAACTGAGAATAAGTGAAGTATTTATAACAGCAGAACTTGAGTTAAAAATACAGAGAAATGCAAAGAGTTTTCATAAGTAGGAGAGAAGAATAATTTTCCTGCTGCAGCGATAATATTCAGCGTATCACTTCATGTATTTGCTCTGAGAGGGCTTCAAATGTTTTTTATTTGACTCATCATTGAGGCCAGACAGCTGATTGAAAATGTTTAGTGCAAGAGACACAAAAACTACTGTAAAAAAGCAAGAAACTTAAGAAAATTCTATTGGAAATTTCAGCTTAATGGCTTAAATTTCTGGATTATGTCACTTATTGTAAATATTCAGTATACTGTTAACAAGACTGCTGTTATATACTTTACATGCTGATTAAATTAAAATGCCTGGAGATACACTCATGAGTGAGAACTAGTAATAATTCACAATTATTGTAAACGTTGTTTATAGTCCAGGGATTCCTTCATGGGTTTTGTTTGTTTTGCTCTAAAAAGTTTTTGTTTTTGACTCATCATTTAGGTCACAGATTTTATACCATGTAAATCATCTCACATATTGTAAATATTCGATATAGCACCCATCCCTAAATAACAAGGCCAATATCACATACTCTAAGTCTTTTGATATGCAGACTAAATAACGCTGACCTGAGAGATGTGTATGAGTCAGATCTAGTAATAAATGGTGTTTGTTTCAGAGGCTGTGTTTGTGTATCTGGGACCCTTGCAGTCGTGACTCAAGCGTGACTCGCTCGGCTCGGCGTTTCTCTCCTCATAATTATAGCTCTGCTGTCTTTGTGTGTGAATGTATGTGTCCTGAGTCACTCTGAGCTCAGCGACTCGCTCACGATCCCCTCGGGACACAAACTCTTCCGTGTAATTAGCGTGTCTATGCGGGCAGGTAACGCGGATGACACAACACGACCGTGATTCATCCGCTCATAAATCCAGAACTACAACCTGCTCTCGGTGATCGAATGTCTAGATTTCTTTGATACAAAATGCACCCAAAAGTTTTTTTTTAATGCAAAAACAGAATTTGCACTTTGAACCTTCTTTTCAAGATATTCACCAACCCTGCATACATTTCTTCTGCTGAGCTCGGAGATATTTTGAAGAACTTTTTATATATATATATATATATATGAGGGTGTAGAAGGCCGTTTCTGCCACAGAATAAAAAATAAAAGGTTATTGTGAGAGAATTGCACGTTTATCTCACAATTCTGACTTCATATCTTGAAAAATGCCAGAATTATAACAGAAAAAGTCCCAATTTTTTTATTCAGTGGCGGAAACAGGTTTCTTTATGAGGGTATGTAAGTGAATTTTCCTTTTTGGGTGAACTATCCTTGTTGTGTAAATGCTTGGCCAAAATAAATGGTGTCTTGTATATGCCTCATTAATGATCATTAGTTGTACTGGGATAACCAGGAGGTGTTTACAAGACATCAATTTCTAATGAAACAAACAAACATTGCATTTTGATCGTTCATTTACTAAAACAAGGGCAATTTGGGCGTCTGAAAATGCAGACTATTGAAAACGGGTGTCAAAATGCAAATTCCAAAGTGTACATTCTATAAAAATACAAAGGGTTTGGAAGTGTTTCCAGGCCGCTTTACATGCTTTAAAATGCTTATTGTTTATATTGGTGTAAGTCATTCTAGTCCAAGGTTTCTTAAATGTTTTTATCAGCATTGACCTAAAATATTACTTGAAGTTCCTTGAAAAGTATTTTCTTGAAGTGTTTACTTGTCAGTTTTCAATAGGTCATGATTATCTGATATTGGTTAATGGTCACATGACATGCAGGTAAACAAAATCATTTAATATTGTAATATTTAATAAGAGGGTTAATCTTTTTTAGTAAGTGCTTTATTTAGATAAAAAAAATATATATTTTTTTAATTTTTTAAATCACATTATGTTTTAATCAACTCAAAATGCCGGTCTACACTTGTTTAGGGCCTTGTGAAATGCATTTAAAAATCTGTATTTTTTTTAAAATTTTTTTATGAAAGTCCTTGTTTTTTGTCTTAATTTTTCTACATCTTGTTTTAATGGTTGAAGTAAATTTTATTAATTAAAAAGTATGTCTAATCATAACTCATAAGATGTTACAAGTTCGTAAAACTATAATTTATGTATTCTTCAATAACAGTCTTATTTATAATGTTAATTATTATTTAATGTAATATTATATTACTATTTTATATCTAATGTTATCTTAATATAGTCTTGTTTATTGCATTAAGTAAATAAAATGGTTTAAGTGCAGTAATTATATAGGATGTCTAATCGGAGTTCATAAATCTTTACCGATTTAGTAATTTATTGGATCAGTAAGAGTTCCCGATTAGTTTTAAGTGTATTTAATGTAAAAATTTTTAATTCAATTATTGTAACTTAATTTGAATTATGTGATACAAGTATATTTATCAAAAAATACATAAAATATTATTTAAAAACTGTGGTAATCAAATGAATGTGAAAAATGCAAACCAGTACTTTGATTTTTTTTAAAAAACAAACATATTTCTTGATAATCGTTGCATTGCTTGTGCTCAGGTTCAGAACATGTCTTGATGGGTTTTATTGTTTGTTTGTTTGTTTGTTTTTTTTAATCTGTTTTATAATGTTTTATTTATTTAAACCTTTAGAGTTCACTTTAGGTACGGTGACTGTTTGGTTAAAATAATTCCTCTGATTGAAAAAAATCACCTGTTTTACATCATTTTGCAGACGCTGCTTTTCCTTCTCTAACAAGTTCACGTCATGCATCTGACCTCCTTTAGGAGTGTTTTAATAGACTGAGTATACAGAGCTGGACCTTAGACAAACACAACATAATTCCTAAACTTTGATCTGATTTGTTTGATCGCTTTGACTCTTTCTTTCTGAAATCGTGCTCTACCTGTTTGCGATGTACATAAAGCGTGGTTGTGATTCGGAGAGGTCTCTGGCCTCAGCGGATCAGCAGGAGTCATTAGACGCCCAAACATGCAGCAGACGCTTTTTATTGGGCCCACCGAGCAAAGTTTTGTTTATTCAGGTGCGGAGGGGAATGTCTCATAACTCCAGCCGTTCGCTTTTAATGTAAAGAGATTTTTATGGCCGTCTGGAGAGGAAAAGGGCCTTTTTCTGAATGAATTTCTCACTTTTTTTCACCCACTAATCAGTTCTGTTAATTGGAGTGAATATTCAGTGCGCTTATGAATATGGATCACCTCTATTTTTGAGTTGGGTTTTTTTTTGTAGTTTTTTTTTTTCATACTGTGCTGATATGTCATCACCCTCCTGTTGTTTCTGGCACCGTATTTCACAGTATTAGCTGTCTTTCATCTCTGTCTTTCTCTCCCACCCGCCACGGATCGCTGTAAATACCAATCTCACTTCCCTCCACCTCAAACTCTCATGATCAAGAACCAAATTGACCGTACCTGCTGGTATTAATATACATTCTTGGTCTCAATGTGAATGCTTCATCTATTCACGTTATTTAACAAGTCGTTAAAGTTTTAATCTAAATATAATAACTTGCTCTTCTGAAATGACTTTCTTGTTAGGCTGATGTCAACAAGGCCTCTTGTTTAGCATTACCCACAATTAGTGAGCTGCCTTGCCTTTCATTGTCTACGTAGGCAGCATCCTGTCTAGGGATATACTTGTGTAAAGTTTGATTATTTTATTTATTTTTTGTATATTCATTAATATTGGATATATATTTGCCAATATTGTTTTTACTGTTTGCTGAATTTTAAATAAATTCTTGATGACGGTTAAGGTAATTAATAATGGAACAGTTTTTGGATCAGTATTAGTCAATAGTTATGTTGAATTGCCTATTTTTATATTTTGGTTACCTTAACCTAAATCAAGCATTCACTTAAGGTTAATATAATAATTTAATAATGCATTTTATTATTATTATTATTATTGTTTTTTTAGCATAATAGTTAATATCTGTGCTGTCATATATGACAGCACAAATATTAACTATTATGCTAAAAAAAAAAATATATATATATATATATATATATATACACACACACACATACAGTATATATTTTGAAATGTATTTACTTGATATAAATATGTTTAGTATACATAATATACACAGTACAGACACATTATGTAAACAAAAACATTTATTTTGGATGCGATTAATCGTGACATTGACATTATGTAACGGCCTGCTTTTGCATTGCGATAACATTATAAAATGTTTGCTTAAAGTTAATCTTATAAATAATTAATAACGATATTGATATTCAACTGCCTGCTTTTATTTGTATTAGTCTTATAATGTAATAACACACTACTTTTTGCCATAAACACAAGTGTGTGTTTGTGTGTATATATAATACACACGCACATGTTGGTTTTTGTGATTTATGGGGTCTCTCCATAGGTGTAATGGTGTTTATACTGTACAGACTGTATGTGGTA
>JAUMHE010000043.1:20911246-20922342 GCA_032359235.1 Enteromius mattozi | reverse complement strand
AAACAAGAATGTATGAGAAACACACACATATGAAAAGCGTAAACAACTGTAAGTAACTTTCTTCATTTTAAATGACTCGTGTTATGAAAATATTTGCATACTGGAATACTTGGAGAATTAGAATAGTCTGTGCCGCCTTCATTTACTTACTCGTTTTCATTGCTTTTGCTTGAATTCTCCGGCTTTAATTCTAAACTGAGCATTCAATCAGTTCTCGCTCACGCAAATGGCCCTGAAGCCAATGTGACCTTGGACCACAAAACCATATTGACTCATAGTCATAAGGGTCAATTTTATGAAATTAAAATTTAGTCATCACATAAATAGATAAGCTTTCCATTTGATGTATGGTTTGTTAGGATAGGACGATATTTGGCTGAGATACAACTTTCTAAAAATCTGTATTCTGAGGGTGCAAAAAAACCTGTATAGTTGTCCAAATGAAGTTCTTAGCAATGCATATTAATTAAACGTTTTAATATATTTACTGTAGAACATTTACAAAATATCTTGATGGAACAGGATTGTTACTTAATATCCTAATGATTTTTGGCATAAAAGAAAAATGTATAATTTATACATTATACCAACACATTGTTGGCTATAGCTACAAATATACCTGTGCTACTGCTTTTGTTGTCCAATGTTTTCAATATTCAATATTTTTTTTTTTTTAGCTTTTTACATTTTTGTTAGTTTATGTAATTGTTTTTATGTATTTTCTAAATTAGCAATTTTAACTTTTTCAGTTAGTTGGCCAAAAAAGCAACATTACTGATTTTCTTTTAGTTTGTTTTTCATCTAATATTTTATTTTACTAAAACTTTTTTGACCAAATGTCAAATAAATTTAGCTTGAATACAATTCCATTCATTTCAAATATGTTTTTAGTATTTTCTATGGTGCTTTTTTTTGGTCATTTTTGCAGTATCTGTTCCAAATTAATTTCCACAAAAGAAACTCACACACGAGGGTTGAGTAAATGAGAGCATTTTGATTATTCCTTTAAGACTAGTATGAGTGCAGCAGTTTCTAAATAATGCATGCAACCCTCCTGATTTCCACAGTGGCTGTCATCTATACTTCTGTTTTGCTTTCTAGTTGTTCGTTCCTTTTTAAATCTGTATATACCATACACCTTCTGGTTTTCTTTTTTTCCCCAGTTTAACTGTTGCATGTCTGTAACCCCTCTGATCTGCTGTGATCCGCTTTTTCCTCAGGCATTAACCCCGCAGATTAGAAGAGGCAGACTCATTCTTTTGTGTTTCTTTCTTAACGTTTTACTCGCTTCAGAATGTACTGGTCTGATTAATGCTTGCATGTCATGTTTAACCCTCTGTTTGCCAGGTTGTTTTTCTTTTTACCCATTTCTCCATCTGTTCTTCAGCCCTTTTCTTTGCAGATGACCGCAGTGGTTTTTAGTCTCATGCTTCATAAATGCATCTCAGCAGCGGGATGCGTTTACGATGAGACAGTCGCATTCACCTCATCCTGTCTTCTGTCTGGCTCTCTCAGTGGCAGTGTGTGTTTCTGTTCGGTTCTTGGCAGACGGTGCATCTCTCTCATCTTGCTGTCCTCTCGTCTTGCGCTCTTTCGCTCCGCGGCAGATCCCACAGGCCTCCTGAAAGCCACTGACTCTCTAAGGCGTTGCGAGCTGTGAAATTGCGTGTCGGGTAATGACGAAAGAAAGATGCTCAGGATCGGTCGCGTCCCGCTCTCCTCTCTCCGCACCGCCACTGGATCCCTCTCTGCAACCCTCCGTTTAACTGGAATCAGTGCCGTTTAATTGGATTAATCTGTTCAGACCACTTCACGTTGGTGTGGAATTTAGAATGCAGCATTTGTTTCTGCTTTTGTGTTGTTTAACATGTAAAACAGGATTAATGACACTAGGGTTTTGCAGGGAACTTTCGAAGGGCAGTTTATTTGTATAGCACATTTTGTACACAATTGTAATTCAAAGGGCTTCACATAAAAGGTATTAAAAAATAATCATAAAAAATCATAAAATTATCACAACTATAAAACAAGGAATTTAAAAACTTACAATTTTTAAAAAGTGATTTCAAATGAATTTAATAGTAAAAAATAGAAATGATTATGCATAAAATACAGTGCAATCAGTTCAGACTTAACACAGTGCTCATTTATATTTAAACATTTATATTTAAATACATATATATATATATGTGTGTGTGTGTGTGTTTTAGTTATAAAAGTAAATAATGTGTGTATGTGTTTATATATATATATATATATATATATATATATATATGACTTATAATTAAAATTATAATAAAATATACAATGAATTATAATAACATGATACTATATAATTACATAACATCAGTTATTACATAAATTGTATATATATATATAATTTATATATATTATGATTTAAAGAAATTATACACACAAATATACAATAAAAATGTATGTACACTACAATAACTATACATACATATATAATGCATTTTTATTACTATAAAATCATTTGAAATATACATTTTTATATATATATATACACACACACATTCACTAAAGAACTATTTTGAACCAATTTACAGGAATTACCAGGTTCTTCTGTAATCCTAGTAGTTGAGGAGTATGGTTCTTTTAAAGCTAATGAAGCAGAGAGTTGATTTAGCTGTAGAATGGTCTTAATGAGAGGCTAATTGACTAACGAGCGCGTCACCCTGGCAGCAGTGTGTCGGAGGAGTGTCTGACGGTGGAGGAGAAGGAGCAGCGCGAGCGCGAGCGGCGCATGGCCAATAACGCTCGGGAGCGGGTTCGAGTGCGCGACATTAACGAGGCCTTCAGGGAGCTCGGGCGCATGTGTCAGCTGCACCTGAAGAGCGACAAGGCTCAGACTAAACTCATCATCCTCCAGCAGGCCGTGCAGGTCATCCTGGGCCTGGAGAGACAGGTGCGAGGTAGGACCAGCCCTCCGAGCCGCCACCGTCCTGCCGAGAGTCAGCAGACACACACACACACACACACTCCGCTGCTGCTGCTGAGAGCCGCGTCTCTGTTCTTCTTCTGCTGCTGCTGTGTGTTTGTGTGACGCTGACCTTCAGCTTCTTTCTGCTCAACTCCTGCCACATTAACAGCCT
This sequence comes from Enteromius mattozi, assembly GCA_032359235.1. NCBI lineage: Eukaryota > Metazoa > Chordata > Actinopteri > Cypriniformes > Cyprinidae > Enteromius > Enteromius mattozi. The sequence goes on along the minus strand of JAUMHE010000043.1, from coordinate 20,919,229 downwards.
TTCCTATCAGTCCTTCATTATAAAGCGGGAGCAATTAAATATGTTAGGGTTCATCTCTCAAAAACATGTCTAGGTCATATTTCACCCAAAAATAAAAAGCATTGTGTATATATATATATATATATATATTTTTTTTTTTTTTTCATTATTCTTAAAGGTAATGATCATTATACTTGTTTATAATGAATAAATAGTGTTAGCTGAGGTATAAATACTTAAAATAATCATATATAAAATATATTTTGTTATAAATGTTGCATAATGTTGATATACTATAATAGTTTTATTATATTAATGTTGTATAATGTATTAAATTTAAATAATATAGTATAGATATGTAAAAAGAATAAAATATATAGTAAAATAACCGTGATTTTTTTTAATATCTGAAATTACAATTTTCTATAGATGTGATGTTTTGTTACATTACATTATAGAATATAAAAATACAGAATATTACATACGTTTTAATTTTATAATATATAAAATATAGTATAGAATAAAAATGTATAGTAGAATATTGTTTATTATATTGAATAGCATAAAACAAGTGTTTTGTTTTTTACGTTTTTACACGTTGTATAACAATTATTTATATATATATATATAATTTAAAAAAATTAATTACATAATATAGTATGCCTTGTAATGAGAATATGTGTGTTTTTGGGATGAGTTATGAGCCAGACATGTAACTGAAGTGAATTATGTTGTGCTTTCTTCCTCCCTCCTGCTCCTCTTCATCATCATGTGTTTGACTGGAGCTTCTTCATCGCTCTGTAGACTGAGGTTAAACACTCATAGCAGATATTAATGTGTGTTTCTCAGAGCGTAATCTGAACCCGAAGGCAGCGTGTCTGAAGAGGAGAGAGGAGGAGAAGGTCACAGGAGATCCACAGATGCTGTCCGGTCTGGGTGGAGATGGACACGGACATATGTAACGCTCAGGTGAGCTCCACAGAAATATTCATGTTCTGTTTAGGCACTTGGTGGTTTTATCCAAAACAAGCTGCTTTGCATTAAATGTATAAATCTGATTAGTTCATATATTCCCTAGAAATCAAACCCAGAGGTTTTACCAAGTACCAAATCAGTTTTATTTTATTCCCACAATTCTTTTTTTAGTTCCAAATGTCCTTTTTTTCTGTTTTGCTTACTCTGTATTCCATTTTTCAGTTTGAATATTTCTGAATTCCTTTTTAGTGCTTAAATACGTTAACTTAATTTTAATTTTAACTAAATGTATTGTTATTCTTAACTAAAATTACATTTATTACATAAGTACAACATTCTGTCAATTTTGAACTATGAAATGTCTATGCCTATGCATTTTTCTTTTACGTTTTTGACAATTTTTGACTTTTTTTGACTTTTTTGCTGTTTGTTTTTTTCTGCCTCTTAATATTCTGGATTACTTTTTACTGGATTACTTTTTGTGTCAATTTTCTGGTTAAATAATAGTTTATAAAATTCTTTTTTTCTTCCCCAATTCTTTTTTTAATTTTTTTATGGATTCTATTTTCATTATTATATTTTCAATGAAATCATTTTAAGGCCTCTTGTAAAGTTTTTTTTTGTTGTTGTTGTTGTAGTGTTTTATTTTTGTTGTACATTTTGTGTTTAATAGTCAAAAAAATAATGTATTATCAATTAAATTTGGAAAACTTTAACAATTGAATAATTTGTTAACATTTTTACAATGCCTATTAAATATATTTAATATTTGAGTAGTTCTGTTTTGTCAGTTTGACTTTTTCTGGATATTTGGTTTAATATTGTATCAAAAATGGTAGATCAATACTTTTTTTTTACTGTAATGAATTGAAGCTTACTCTTCTTTTTCATTAAACACATTTCATTTTTCTCCGAGTTCAACCAAACTCTTATTTTGACGGGTTGTCGTGAAGAGCTTTAATGATAATTTTAAGCTTTTTGAAGTGAACTAATACATTCAGTGCCTTGTTTGAGTTTCTTCTGCGACTCTACGTTTACTCTGAATGAATGAAAACCAGCTTCACATCTTCAGTGTCTTTACAAACACGTTTAGATGAGCTTCTGATGTTGTTTCTGTGCTTTACCCAACAGATCCTGACATGAGGAAGCTCTCCGTCGACGTGGCCTTATCTTCCCGTTCTCGTTCCAGAGTCCACACACACACACAAACACACACACATACACACATGATTTATATATGATAAACAGATGTGTTGAAGACTCACATACACACAGTAACTTCCCGAGCTGTTCGTTCGGCTCGTGATCATGGACCATCGATGGAAACCAGCGTCTGTGGGCTTGGACCGGACCGGACCGGACCGTCCTGCTGTCTGATGCTGTGACGTCGATTTACCGTGTGCTGTTATACAGCACACACACCCATGAGCCTTTGTATTCAACGCAAGGTCAAGCTCCGCTGCGGGAACAGATTCCTTTCTTTTGTAGTTCATGTATTCGAGTTTGACTTTCTTTTGTACCGATTTGTGTTTATGATGTAGAAAAGAAATGTTCAGTTTTGATACGCAATGTTTGTGGTTCTGTCTGGGGATCGCCACTAATGCGTGAATCCCACAAAACTGGACATATTTCACCTCTTAAAAACAAGAAATTAATTGATATTAATTTAAGGAAAGCTAAGCCTGTTTTAATGGGACATTACGATTTTTATGACCAAGGCATTTGCCTCAAAATCTTATAATGCAAAAAAAATATATATAGATTTTTTTTTTTTTTTTAATATTACCCTCTAAGGGGAAAAAATCTAAATGTAAATTATACACAAATGAGTGTTTTTAGTGTGTCCTTTATGCTTATTTAAATTTAAATATTTAAATTACAGGTTTTTTTTAATACTGTATTACAGTACATATATAAAGATGAATAAGGAAAAGGAGAAACTCTAAAAATAAAACTTTCGGACACATTAAGATAATGGTAAAAAGTCATAATGATCCTTAAAATGAGGCTTTATTTTCTTCTGGTAAATATATTTCTTAATTTATTTTCATTTTCTTTTTTTTCTTTTTTTTGAGGGTGGCGTTTTTGTTGAATTTTTTTTTTTTTTTTTTCTTCTTCTTATAAAGAAAATTAAGCCTGTTTTAACAGGACTTTAGGATTTTTAATTGACTTTTTATGACCGACACATTTGTCTCAATTTCCTCATAATGCAAAAAAGTAAAGAAAAATTTAAATGTTTTGTGTCCTTTATGCTGATTTAAATGTAAATCATTGTATTACAGTATTTTTACTGTATTATATTTAAAAGATATATAAGGATATAAGATGAAACATTTAGACATAAAACACTTGGACACATTAAGGTAATAAAAAATAAATATAATTTGGAAGCCATAATGATCCTAAAAGTAGGCTTATTTTATTGAATTATTTTTTGGGCGTTAAAATCTTTTAACATTTTTTTTTTTTTTACCTTTAATTTTATTTTGGGGGTTTGAAATATCTGATTGTTTTTGTGGGATTCTCGCTAATATCTGCCATCGTTCACCAAAGCACCAGAGCTTGGGTTTTTCATCACGGATTTCTGAAGTATTGGAAAACGCTGGATAATTTTTTTTTTTTTTTTTTTTGCGTGTGCAACTCGTTTTATATCGTCGCGATCCGAACCACAGCGAAAAGCTCTCGGAAACGTTTCTTTATGCAGATTTGTGACTGAGTCTGAACATTTCAGCCATGTATTACCACACGTTTCTGAGGATAAGCTTTGGATTTGACGCAAGCTGGACTTTAATTTGGTTTATTAAGAGCAGATTCTGCTCAGCCGATACAAAACCTGCCTAGTACGTAGTTAACAGATACTCAAGATTTATTAGCGATTCATTGCTAAAGTTGTGCGTTTGATCAACTCGATGTGTTGATTTCACGAATTTGCTGCCACTTCTTGTCAATATTTCTACACAAAGTAGAGAAAAAATAGATCGCAAGGGTCTTGTTGTCGACCCCGAGTTGTTGTTTTTACTTCTTTTATAAAGTTCTGTTAAATGTTTGTGTTTACTTGTTTTTGTTATTATCTATGTTGATTTTAAATGTTAGATAAGTGGCGAAAACTAGTGCTAAAGTGCGCCAGGAACAAATTGTGTTTCATATTTCTTTTGCGATGGAAATAATTTGTGATTTAGAGATGCCAATTTTGCGTTTAACACACAGAAATATTCCTTATTGTTTATAAGGTGAATAATCACTGTGCCCAAATTTGACAAAACCCACATTTTTCTCGATCCAAATTTGAAAGGAAACACAGTTCTGAGTTTATCTCTAGAGATCATTTTCTTTTCTTCGTTAGTACTAACATCGTCTTTTACGACTAAAAGATGATTATATGAATTATTCTTGTTTATGTATTGCAAAAATGTAAACTCTTAAAGGAGCGAGAGAGTGGCCTTCCTCATTCTCCGGCGGCGGGGAGTGATTCTGTACTAGTGCCTGCATCGTTTTGTTCAGTTTTATCCTGGAGTCAGTCAGGTTTTTATTCAGACGTCACGTCTTGTGGCTTCGACTTGAGAATATTTTATAAATTCACATGAAGAGGGACGTGAGAATTCCAGATGTATGTTAAGTGAATTCCTCTTCCTCGGAGCAAATAAAGTACTTTCTTTGTAAACATGCATCTGTTTGTGTCAGTTCTGTTCGGCTCCTGTCAAACCTTGACTGATTTTGTATCAAATAAAGGTCAGAATAAGTTTGGTCATATCTCCAGATGAACTCTTAATGGACTGAAGCAGCTCAGCTTTACTTGATTCTCCATCAATCATTTTCTAGAAGAATCTAATCATCAGGATCTTTTGAGGAGCTTTACTTTCACTGTTCATATCTTCACAAGCCTCCAAAACATCTTACATCTTCTGAGGAGCCTTTATTTCTTCAGCTTGCCATCAGCATTGCATTCAACCCAGTCTCTTAAAAAAGCATATAAATAGTACACCAAATAAAAACACTCCAGAAAATTAATTTTTAAGTGTTTATGAGACATATAATACGTGTTTTTTGTGTACATATACAGGTGCATCTCAATAAATTAGAATGTTGTGGAAAAGTTGTAAAAGACTGAAGTAGTTTAAGTCTTTGGTTCTTTTAATTGTGATGATTTAGGTTCACATTTAACAAAAACCCATCAATCTCAACAAATCAGAATATGGTGACATGCTAATCAACTCCAAACACCTGCAAAGGTTTCCTGAGTCTTCAAAATGGTCTCTCAGTTTGGTTCGCTAGTCTACACAATCATGGGGAAGACTGCTGATCTGACAGCTGTCCAGAAGACAGAGAAGCTGGCTGTTCACAGAGTGCTGTATACAAGCATGTAAACAGAAAGTTGAGTGGAAGAAAAGAGATGCACAACCAACCGAGAGAACCGCAGCCTTATGAGGATTGTCAAGCAAAATCCATTCAAGAATTTGGGTGAATTCCACAAGGAACGGACTGAGGCTGGGGTCAAGCCATCAAGAGCCACCACACACAGACGTGTCAGGAGTTTGGCTACAGTTGTCGTATTCCTCATGTTAAGACACTCCTGAACCACAGACAACATCAGAGGCACCTTAACTGGGCTAAGGAGAAGAACCATTGAAGAAACTGTTGCTCCAAAGTCCTCTTTTCAGATGAGAGCAAGTTTTGTATTTGACATGGAAACCAAAGTGCTAGAGTCTGGAGGAAGGGCGGAGAAACTCATAGCCCAAGTTGTGTAAAGTTTCCACAGTCTGTGATGATTTGGGGTGCGATGTCATCTGCTGGTGTTGGTCCATCACTGCACCCGTTTACCAAGAAATTTTGGAGCACTTCATGCTTCCTTCTGCCGATGCTGATTTCATTTTCCAGCAGGATTTGGCACCTGCCCACACTGCCAAAAGCAAGTTGGTTAAATGACCATGTTCTTGACTGGCCAGCAAACTCACCAGACCTGAACCCCAGAGAGAATCTATGGAGTATTGTGAAGAGGAAAATGAGAAACGAGACCAAAAGATGAAGATGAGCTGAAGGCCACTGTCAAAGAAACCTGAGCTTCACCACCTCAGCAGTGCCACAAACCGATCACCTCCATGCCATGCTGAACTGAGGCAGTAATTAAAGCAAAAGTATTGAGTACATATGCAGTAAATAAACATGCTTTCCAGAAGGACAACAATTCACTAAAAATGTTTTTTTTATGAAGTATTCTAATTTGCTGAGAGTGAATTGGTGGGTTTTAGTTAAATGTGAACCTAAACCATCACAAAAGAACCGAAGACTTAAACTACTTCAGTCTGTGTGCACTGAATTTATTTAATAAGTTGAATTACTGCAATAAACAAACCTTTCCACGACATTCTAATTTATTGAGATGCAGCTGTACACACCAATGTCTATTTTTGCGCATCAATACCAGGAGTTTTTATTTGCTGTGCTATTTATACACACATTCATGAGATCAGGTAGGATTATGTTTGAATCGGTTTAATCTCACCTCACTAAGACATATTGGAGATGGAGAGAGACTGCTGATATTTGGATCACTTTTTATATCAGTATCTGTATTTTTACTGAATATGGTTTCATATTTCAGGCTTTACAGGGTTAATGATGTTTATTATATGTTCATTATAAATGACATTATGCACAGGTTACACAATATACATTACAATACACTGAAAAAAAATATTCATTTAATTTACACATTTTAAGGTGTTGGCAATCAATTTATTTTATTTATTTTGACTTTCAACATTTTTATTTGAAGTTTGCTAAAATAAATTGTTTGCAACTACTAAAAAAACCTTCAGTGTAGATGCAAGAAATTAGAAAGAGATAATATGACAAAAAAAAAAGTTCAGAATCTTGCTACTCATGTATTACTGGAGAATATAACAGTGTTGGGGGTAAGTTGTGTAATGAAAAAAGTTTTTCAAGTAGGCTAACTAGTAAAGTAACGCATTACAACATGAATTTACTCCTCTCATTTGCACGAAACAGATTCAGTATTCCTTAAAATTAATTAAAAAAACCCCAGTTACAGAAATATCCCATTTTATTAACCATTTCATTAACTTTACTGCTGACCTTCAATGACCAGTTCAGCCATAAAAAAAAGCAAAAATGACTTAAACATAACATCTGTAGGGTTGAGCTTTCTTCTTCTGCGTCCTGTTTTTAATGCAGTTTACGTGAAAGTGCAATTAGTACCTTTTTAGGGAGTAGGGCAATATTGTTGTGCATTGCTTTTAAAAGTAACTTTTCCCAATACTCATGCAGAATTAAAAAAAGAAAAAAGTAATTGTACACACATGTTTGGCGCCGACACAAATTAAAAGGAAATTTTTTATGCTTATGCGTCTTCTTTGTGACGTGTTAAATTAAAAATCGAGACAAAAAATAAACAAGATGACTTTAAACCATAATTTCCCTTTTACGCAAATTATTTTAACGTACGTTTATTTTAAAGACTTTTAATTTGTAACAGGAAGTTCCGCGCATGTCGCTCAGTTGGTGACGCTTCTTCCGTAGTTTCCCGTGCGTTTCCTCTGTTCGTTCTGCTCTTCACGCACCTCTGATCATGTTGGGCAAAATAATCGGTCAGAAATACGTGTCTGTCGCGAAAACATGGTAAGAACATGGTAAAGCTCCGTACAGCAGGAGGACTCCGCTGTTTTATTAATATGATGTGTTGGTTTTTATTAATAGTGTTGTCCTTGTGGCGACCTGACTGTAGCCTGCTAAAGCTAACGAGCTCAGGTCACCGAAAACACACTAAACTTTACTGTCGTGCTCTTTTTCTTGGCTTTATATCGCGTATATTATTTATGTGATAGTGTAGTGAGTTGTGGCAGCTGTTTATTCTCTCTTATCTCTGTTTGGATCACTTTATTGTTGTGATTGTTCGCAGTAGTCATCAATACAAACGATAAAAAGTGCTTTTTGCACTGTTCAATAAAATTTAAAAAATCAGGAATATCTTTAGCATTATTTTACAGCCTGTCTCACCTTCTATTTTACCTT
>JAUMHE010000043.1:20876135-20889193 GCA_032359235.1 Enteromius mattozi | reverse complement strand
ATATAATATTAAACGTGCCAGAACTCGAGAGCTAACGGTGCCTTGGTGGTGAAACTTGCTGCCGGGAATGAAGATTGTGATGTAATTTCTCTCCGCTCTTCCAGTTTTAGTGATTTGTACAGAGAGCCGTGTCGAATCTGAGCCGCTCGTTTTCTTCTTTTTGTCCCCCAGACGTCATTTAAAAGTAGTGTAACTGGTTGAAAGGTACAAGAAGCTAGTAGTTTTTCGGTTGTGTGTGCGTGTATGTGACGTGTTTTGGTATCGGCGATGAAGGTCATGTGACTAGTGAAGAATTGGCCTGAAGTCGAACGGTTTCCTCTTTCGTTTTTCTTTTCTTCAAACAGGGTTCGTTGGGGACGATCTCAGGCGGTTTTGCATCGGAACGACGTCAGACGCTGTTTTCCCATGATTCATTTGTGCCCTAAACTCACTCGGCTTTTACTTTTCGCTTTAATTCCTTTTGTACGCAGAACCAAAAGCGATTTCAATAACCGGATTTCAGGCCTAATTGTAAATATCCTGAATTACAATCATTGGGATTCGTTTTAAAATGTACGACGGAAAAGGTTAATGTAGTTTTTAAAACACGTATCATTATTTGTAAGTTAAACTCTCTGCATGTCTTGAAGCCGTGAGGCATTAGCTAATAATTTTCTAAAAATTAAAAGACAAAAAAACTTTTTTTACACATTTTATTTTTACAATTTATTTGCTTACCTTGACGTAAATATCCCAGATTATAATGTGACCCTTTTATTACAGCAAATTTATCTTTATTTTCCATATTTCTGTTTCCTGTGTACAACATATAGGCAATTTATAACAAAATGAGAAAAAATTATTGAAGAAATTTAAAATTGAAATATATTTTATTTGAAAGTTTATGGACCTTTTAACCGTGAGCTGGAACAATTGTATACATGTATAATTTGAGCTGACTTGACGGTTATAAGAAATGTATCAAGAGTTTTATTTTTTATGCTTCTTTAATAAAATCTTGTTTTTGTTTTCGTTTTTGTACTGTAAAACAATAATCCTGTGTCCGTGTCTTTATTTCTGTGATATTTAAGCTGTTTGCTGCATGTGATGATAGATTAGTGTTGCCTTCAAATCCATTTAACAAGATTTTTTTTAAACCTCATCCCTTAGTAAAGAAAAGTGTTATATTTAACTAAAACTAAAACCGTTAAACCTTTGTTTCTTGAAGTAAAATAAACTTTTCACCTAGTTACCACAATTTCTTATTTTAATTTATTTTGATGTTTTTTTGGGGGGACTTTTTTTTTTGTCTATATAGTATTTATTATTTTTCTTTTAAAGGTTAAGTAAATTTTGTGTCATTTTTAATTTGTAATGTAATGTAAAAACCCCCTAAAACTAAAAATAGTGGTTACTAAATGTACTTTAACCATCATAATACTTAGCAAAACATCAGTCTTCTCAAATCCTCAAAGATAATATTTAAAATTAATTAAACATCTTAAGCATTACAGCAGAATATTAGCTACTTATAATATCCCTGTAGGAAGCTTTAAAATTGTTAGTTCTTAGTTTAGCTTCCATTAGCATTACATGCATCTCAGAAATATTTAATACATAAAGACTTAACAATGTGAAGCATTACATAAGGCAGTTTTATAAGAGAAAAATATAAGCAAAAAAAAAAAAAGGTTCGAACAAACAGTTCTAAGGAGGTTTTTCATGACTCTACACTTGGAGGCCAATTAAATCTGACTTGCTGAATGAAAAAGTAAGTTTTCAATAATTTTCAAAAAGTTTATACATTATTTTGGAAGAAATTTTCATCTGGTCAACGGTTACTTTTTTTTCACAAGAGAAATCAAATTAATATTACATAATTGATGTTGAAATTCACCACACAAAAATTAAGAGGGAAAAAAACCCTTTCCAAAGGGGAACAAGCATATTAATATGCAAATGTTAATTGATATTACTAATTACCCATATCCATTGCTCATAGCAGTGCAAAAATAGTTTGCACTATTGTTAACAATATAAAGTCACTTGATGCCTTCAAATAATAATAAAAAATGTCCAAACAAGTTAATTTAATTTTAATTCCTAATATGTTGTTATGGTTACTTTGTTTATTATTTGAATCCTTTTTCCAAAACTAAAAAGTCTCTATATTTTGGGAACAACCCATTTTTCCCATAATGACTGAGACATTATAGAATAAGTTTGTAAATAAAAATAAGCATGGAGTGGCCTGCTGATGCTGGTGTTTAATAAGACGAGGAACACAGTTGCTTGATCATTATTGTTTTAATAGGAAGCAAATGCTGCAGTAATCCACGATCATCCTCATTAAGAACAATCAAAATGGTTAAAAATGAAATTAGAAACGTTCTCAGTATAAAAACACCCGCTCATGCGACATTCACATCAGACACAGTTCACAAGCTCTTCTTTTGGAAAATCAACAGTGAAGTCAATGGTCAGTAAGTGGCAGCTTAACATTGAGGTCTTCCCATCATGCACTGGTTTACTGAGAGACGGGCAGCACTGCAGCGTCATGCACGCATGCATATGAGATTCTTCATGCCCGTTTGTGCTTCAGCGTGTGTGTGTGTGATTTAATCACATCTCTCTGATGTCAAAGGCTCGTGTGAATCAACATTCAGTGGCTGCGTAGCGTTTGGTTTCAAAGGAAATCAAGTGCAGTGAATTCATACAACAAGGAAAAACATCAGTGCTAAAATTATGTAACAAGTAGCCAGCAGATGATGTCAGCCATTAAGTTATTTTAAACGTAAAAAATAACTACATGAAGCATTATTCAATTTAAAATGTAACTAATATATATATATATATATATATATGGGTCAAAGATGAAAAAGGGTTTAACCATAAAAACTAAGTGTGATACTGCTTTAAATAGTTATTTTTTGTTATTTTTATTAAATTTACACACTAATAGGTCATTCAGTGTAACAATCTTGTCAGGCATATTTGCAACAAAAATAAATTTGACACATTTAAAGATGAATTACCTTCATCCCAAATACTAAGAAGTTGTCATTTTATATTATATATCCTAGGTTTTGCCTATTTATCAGTAAGATTTTTACTCATTTAAAGCACAATAAAACTTTATATACTTCCTTATTCTTTTCATGTTAGACTTTTTACATAAATATTGTGTTACACTGAATGACAATGGTAACATTATTTCAACTACATTTTGTAACTTTTTTTCTCCAAAAACTTATTTGAAACCTTAAAAGTAGACACTTTATTAAATGTAAATTTAATGTTCTTTCTATGGACATAAAATCACTTTTGTAAAATTTTTTTGTGAAGCAGAATTGATGTCTTTGACCCATACATATAAGTGTATATATAAGTATATATATATATATATATACAAATTCATGAAACTTTAAACAAAATAATAAATAATGATAAATATGTATATATTTTAAAACCTGCATGACATTAACAAACAGATATCAGCAATAACGTAAAATTGCTTTGGAGGCAGCACAAAATGATGAATAAATAGATTAATAAAAAACAATATTTTTTCTTCAGTGCACTGATGAACAATTGTAAATAACAGGTACATGTAAAAAGAAACAAATCCGCTCACAGCTGTGAGATTCATCCTAACAGCAGCGTGTATGTACAGCCATAATAACTGCTAAACAGCAACTAACTTTACGAAGACACTTATTGCACGGTGGTTTAGTCTAAAACAGCAGATGAGAACGACTGAAGCCCTGCGTGTCTGACTCTGATCTTCTGTCCTGTAAAGAGATCCTCAGAATCACGCTTCGTCCTCACAACGCTCACCAAATGAAAGAGGGCCTTTAAAGTCCATATGACTTCTTATAGTTTTGTGAGAGGACGTGAGCAGATTCTAGTCTAGTTCAGTGGAAGTCCTGCACGAGGGTGAAGGACCATCCATAAAGAGTTGAGTCCAGCGTATTGCTCTAGAATTATGCATTATTGAAGAAGACTCACAACGAAGCGACTCCAACACGACACAGCAGTCAAGACATGAAGACAAGAACATTTCTGCCCTTATAATATTCAGACTGAATGTCAGAAGTGCTTTTTGCATTTCAAACCTTGGGGTTATTTATAATCAAATAGAACTAAAGAAAAACAGAAGAAAAACAATTACACCAAAAAACAAAACAAGAAATCAAGCATTTTATTTCAGCTAGTTGACAAGGAAATATTTATATTTATATATATTTAAAATAACTTGTATGCAAATAAAAATGTATAAAATATTTTAAAAATGTAGACAGACATAAAATAAAAATTACTAAAACTTTAACAAAAATTTAAATGAAAACAAAAATTATATATAAAATCTAATTCAAAAATATGAACAAAAACTAATATTATATAAATTATATTCTAAAAAAAAAATTTTAATTATTAAAACTTAAATAAATAAATAAAATAGAAATAACATTATAGCCATTTGACTTCTGCCACAAGTCTGTGAGAATATAAAGCCCTCAGTGAGTGTTTGTGGATGCTCTGCAGTGCAAGGCCCATGATGCTCTGCAGCAGCTCACAGTGATCACATGCTGGAGACGGACGAGCGACGCAGACCTGGACTCTATGCAGGAAGAGCGAAAGATTCCAGACAGACAGTGCAAACCAATCAAAGCAGCAGATCTGCTTCAGGGGGTCTCAAGGCCGCGATGCATTGTGGGTAAGGGCATGTGAAGGCAAATGTTTTTCATCATGAGGAGTATTGCATCGCCTCAACATGAGTTCACGTCACATCAGAATCTACACAATCAAGATCACTGACTAGTCCTTCAACTACTGACTAGTGGATTAGCAAGATCAACTAGTGACTTCATCTAGATTTAAAGGGAAGCTTCCAAACACATTCACCAGCAATCAAACTGTTTAGAGCTGCATGATTTAGTGAGGAAAAAAAAACTTTCTGCTAAATACTGTTTATATAAATACAAATCATAAATGTTTTCTGTTTCATTTGAATTTTAATTATTTTGCAATTTTGTTTGATTATTTTTTAATGTATATATAGTTTTGATTTTATTTCAGTTTTCAATACTAAACTCGATACTAAAATAATTAAAATGGAAATTAAATAATTAATAACAAAAAATATATATATATATAATTTAATTATATACATGTTTATCATATATATGTGATAAACAATGATACTGTAAATTATTAAATATTTTAAAAAATAATATACTTTTCTATATTTAATAATTAAGTGTAAAAAACAGATACTATTTTAATTTTCATCGTTAAGAGGATTTTCTACAAAACTGCTCTGAAACAATGTGTATTGTGAAAACGGCTATACAAATAAATCTGATAAAATAATTAAACAACATAAGAAGTATTACTATTGTAATATTAGTGTAAAATTAAAAATGAGTGTTTGAGAAAAATATAATATAACATTTGAATCATCAGTCTTTTATTTTGGGAGAAAACCACAGAAAGTCTTTTGTTGACACATGGTTTATAAGCGCTTCTGATTATAAGTTTGGTAAGATGTGTAAATTGTGTTTTTAAATGCACATTATAAGCTGAAGTCAATGTGGAGCAGTATTTAGTGCATCTTGAGCTGCTCGTGTGTAAATGAACACAGTATACGTTTTAATTGTATAAATCGTGCAGCTCTACACACATCACGACAAGTTAGTCGTGTTAAAATTGTGCACATTCTGATTTGACGTGAACCAAGCCTTCAGCAGTGTGTGGTGATCTCTGATTGGTCGAGGAGTGTGTTCTGCACCAATAAGAGACCGCGTAACATTAAACCAGTGTTGTTCTAAAGATTAGTCTGTCAAACTTCAACACGGCCCCTGGAGTGCAAAATAAAGTGTGTAGAATTAAATCTACAGTCTTCTCAGCAGAATATTACAGTCAACATGAAAGAGCACTTCCAGACCCACTTAACTTCTACAATATGACATATTTCTAAAAAAAACGGTCAGGACTTTTGATACGTGAAATGGAATAAACAAATATAAATCAATAAATATAAAAAGCCTAAATTTTTATTTCAGCTTGTTGCAACTAATTTTTGAATATTACATTTTGAATATTTTTCAGTTAATTTTTAATTTGATTTCTGTTTTCACTTTAATTTTTGGTTAAAGTTCGAGTTTTCATTTTGTTTAGTCATCTTTTGTAACATATTTTTTGAATAATTTTATTTCAGTTTTAGTTTAATTATTTTAGATATTATTTATTTACATATTTATTTAATTATTTTAGACAAACTGAATTAAAATCCAAAATATATTGACATAAAGTAATTTTGTTGTTTTTGTCCATTTTATTACTTTTAAACTTTAAATCAAAATAAAAAATGAAACTGAAAACATTTCTGATTAGATTTTTCCGTCAGTGAAGTAAACGGGGTCGATGTTCAATTCAAGTTGTGATGAAGAGTTTATTCACAAAAACAGATCACTCCTTTTTTTTTTAATTGTCAAAAATCATGTTTTCAAAATATTTTCAAGTGTTTTATTGTGCTAGTTAGCTAGTATTTCTTAGTAATATTTTACCAAATCAAAATGAACCTAAGCGATTTTTGGGAAGTGTTGTAAACGGAGTGATGTGTTCCTCAGACGAGCAGGGGTTATTGTTGACATCATTATTTGGAGCAGTGAGGGGGTGTAAAGGGGCTCAGCTGCCACGGCCCTCCTCGGCCGAGCGCTGGTCAGACTTCAGCTTGAAGAACTCTTTGGCCACCTCGTCGTTGTTGCGTTGTGAGAGGATGCGCAGCACGGTGAGGCCCGTCTCGTCCATGTGGATGCGTTTCCCGAGCGGGAGCCAGACGGCGGCGCTGCTCCGAGACGCCAGCTCCTTCAGCTGCAGCACAGCCATCCCCACGCTCCGGTCCTCACGAGCAAAACAGTAGTCCTTCACACACACCTGCAGCTCGTAGCCCTCGGGACCCAGCTCACTGCCCAGCACACTACAGACACACACACACTGAGCCTCAACATCCTGACACCTTTACATTCTATTCTGTCTGTTTTCTTTTTATTTATTATGTAATTATGTAATACTGCATTAGGCTAACTGAGACTTAGATTTGATTGCTTCCCTTGTCCTCATTTGCTATTTTTCCAAATCAAGTTACGAATGAGGACAATATAACAATATATATAACAATACATTTGCTACTTGAAATAGTATAAACTGAAATACGATAATTCAATATTAAATATACAAAACCTTATAACTTTTTTTTTATTAATATTATTTAGTTTAGTTAGTTTTTTGTCATTTTAGTATCCAAATGGAAATTGAAATAAAATCTAAATTGTATAGATATTTGAAAAAATTATAAAAGGACAAAACCACAACAGTGGCTTTGGATAAAATCATATGCTAAATGACTAATTATTGACTAAATGTACTAAATGTAATTGAATAAATATTTCAAAGAATGAAAAACTAGTTTAAAACATTTAAAAGTAATCCTTGTCTTCATGTCAGTTCCATTTCATTACAATTTATATACTTCTACAGTAAATATTTGTAAATATTTAGAATTGTTTTATATGTTCTTTTATTTTACATTTTAAGTTTTTATATTTCTACAAAGGTTTATATTTCAGTTTTAGAAATTTTAATATCTAAAATTACTAAAAATAATTTTTGTTCGTTGAAATAAAGCTTAAATACAATCAAGTACAAATATTAGAATTAACTGAATGCTAACTGAAATAAGATTAAGCTGAAGAAGTACTAAAATTATTAAAGCTAAAATGTGTTTCTTTTGAAATAACTGAAATATGATCAAATAATAGTAGTTTAAAAATGTTTATATTTAAATATAAATACTAAATACTAAAATTGCTCAAATGAAATGAATTTTGTTTATTGAAACTAAGCTGAAATATAATAACCTAAATATCAGAAGCTGAATGTACTGAATACCGGATGAAATATGTTTGAGTTTCTATCTAATATTTCTATGTTATTGTATAGAGTTGTAGTTAGTGTGATCAGACGTACAACTGGAAGGATTCGGCGAACTTGGGCGACCAGCTGTTGTTCTTGGATTTGGTGGCAAACTTCCTCTTCTTGTCGCTGAGATGCGGGCCGATGATGTAAACCTCCACGAAGGGCCGGAAAATCCCCTGCGTCTGCCAGCGAAGATCATTGGCTGCCACCACTGTCAATCACAGCACAGTAACAGCATTAACCCCGCCCCCTGACGCTCATACAGAGACAGAAGAGAGAGACAGAAGCACCTTTAACTGTGATCTTGTGTCCTCCTGTGCCCGGGTCGCTGAAGATCTCCACGGTCATGCAGACCTCACCCACCGCATCATCCACGCCTGAGGCTGAGCAGGTCAAAGGTTAGAGAGTTAAACAGCAAGGCTTCGAAGATTTTATGATAGTCCAACACAGATTCCATGTGCATTTGTGCACTGCCCTCTTAAAACTCCAGCTGCTTCACGATGCCAGAGAACAACCTTTGACAATTAACATCTGAAGAACCTTTCTGTTTCACAAAAGGTTTTCTTTGTAGCGAAAGAATGTTCTTCAGGTTATAAAAAGGTAAGAAAGAATGACCAAAAATGTTTCTTCTGTGGCATCGCTGTGAAGAAGCTTTTAAGCACCTTTATTTCTAAGAGTGTATTTATCCATTTACAACCTTTTTGTAGACAAAAGTTTTCAGCTTTGTGGCAAAATAAAAGCGCTATGATTTCAAACGTTAAAGCTTAAGGGTTTGAACATTTAAAAAAGTGAAGCATTTAATACATTTATAGTACTATTATTATTAATATTATACAATAAAAAAATCAAAAAATCTTATTTTATCATTCTTGATTTTATAATATAAATGTACTTTACAAATATTAGTGCTGTCAAATTATTAAATCATCATTAATCGCATCCAAAATAAAAGTTTTTGTTTACATAATGTGTGTGTACTGTGTATATTTATTATGTATATATAAATACACACACATGCATGTATATATTGCAGAAAATAGGTATTGTTTATATTGTGTTGTTTATATTATGTAATATATTTAAATATATTTATTTATTTATAATATAAATGATAGAAATATACATGTAAATACATATTTTCAAAATATAAAAAAATATTCAAATGTAGTATGTAAATAATATATAAATATTTTCAAAATATATATTGTGTGTGTGTGTTTATATATACACATAATAAATATACACAGAACACACACATATTTTTAATTTTGTTTTGGATGTGATTAATGGTGATCAATCATTTGACAGCACTAGTAAATATATATTTCAGTCAGTCATTTTCTACTACTACTAGTTAAAATCGAAATTTAGGATGAAATTTTATGCAGTCCTATAAATAATTTAAAAACAATCAAATACATGACAAAATAAACAATAACATAAAATAATCCTAAACACAAATCTTTGATCTTTTTACTTGCATGTCTTCTCAATATTAACCAACATCAGAGAACTGTAAACATGCCAATGTGTCTTTAAATGATTAGAATATTAACATTAAATCACTCTGAAGGCTGAATATTCAGCTGAAGAGGTTCAGTCTGAGAGACTTGTGCTTTAGTGTTATTAGCGCTGATGGAAGCTGTTCCAGCAGAGGGCAGCAGAATCATTCTGGCCTTAAATACTGATTTAAAATCAGAACAAGAAATAGTTCATTAGTTATGACACTAGCATCTAACAAAGCTTTGGGAAAAAGCATGTGTCCTAAACTCCTGAAACATTGCTGTCGCATATATTAAAGCTGTCGAAGAAATTCATTAAATTAAATTACATTTTGATAAGTAACTGTAATTACACATTTTTTTCTCAGTAACTGTAACAAAATACAGTTACATCTATTTAGCAATTAAATTCCATAAAGTTACTCCCTAACACTAATAGTGACTATAGTTTCTGCCAAAATACCATATAGTTACTACTGTAAAATCCTAATTAATATGCACATTTTTCAATAATTTCCCTGCTTTAATTAGTTTTTCTGACAATTGTGGCCAATTTTGTAAGCTATCAAAGTAAGAGTAATAATTTTTGTTTTGCCGTAATAATAACAACAACAAATCTCACACTTGAGATGGAGAACCAGAAGTCTCCTGCAGACCAGCTGGTGATCTTCACATGAATATGGATTCATATCTGTATCTATGAATATAAATGAGGTGCATGAGTGGAGAGCTGCAGACACGTACCCTTCTCTGGAGAAACGTCTTCACTCTGCGAGTATCGAACGCCTTTCCCGCCGTGAACTACACACAACAGAAGAGCGAGATGTTTGGTGAATGTAGTTTTCTTCAGAAGACTTAAACATCACTGACAGCAAAACGAAACTGAGTCAGTGACTGACATCCAGTGAGAGTTTAGAGCTCAGAGCGTCAGCTGGGAGATGTCCAGGCTGGCTCATTGCTGTGCTTCTCTGAAACACTAGAGGGCCTCAGGGAGCTTATAAAAGGACAACAAGATGACATTTTAAATAAAACAAACAAAAAAAGAGGTTTAAATAAGCAAAAACAACTAAAAAACTAAGATAAAATTTCAATTAATTTCCTTTAAGAGCCAGGACTTGCATGTTCTTGGATGACCTGGATATGTGAGTGTTTTCCAACAATTTCCAACCTTAAATAAAACAAAACTACCTTTTGATTAGTAATACACATTGATAAGAACTTCATTTGAACAACTTTAAAGGAGATTTTCTCAATATAACATTTTTTTCCCCCCTCAGATTCCAGATTTTCTAATAGTGGTATCTCAGACAAAAATGATGCTATCCTAACAAACCATACACCAATGGAAATATTATTTATTCAGCTCCAAACAGTGTGCAGGCACACTAACCAATGTTAAAAAGGTGAAACGGCAATCAACCACTCCTTTACAAGATCCCTTGTTCTGACTAAAGCAGCAGGTGATAAGGCTATCCCAGAATGCAGTGCGCAGACGGCCGTACCCTGAGTGTGCTGCGACTGGACGAACTTCCTGATGAGTTTATCAGTGGCCTGCGTGTAAAGAGACAGAGCGTAGCGCAAGGACTGGAGATCAGGACTCTTCTCCAGAAACGTCTTCTTCAGACCCACGCCGCCCGCATGGAAGTATTGCTGTTACACACACACACACACACAGAGAAATAGTCTTTGATGAGTTTTACATTATGTAAAGAGTGTGTTTGTATTTATGATAATATAATAAACCAGGAAGCTAGTCCTATAAACCAGTCGATATTCTCATGATTTGTACTTATCGGTGAAAGTGCAGTATTTTAAATGTAATTTCTCAGATGACAACACTCATGAGAAGTAATTATGAAAATTATAACTGAGGAAAATAATAAATAATTAATGATTAATCACATTTAAAATAATATGTGTGTGTGTATTGTGGATATTTATTATAGACATATATATGTAATTCATTCACGCTAATATTTTAAAAATATATACTGTATGTGTGTGTATTTATTCATTTAAATATCAATTTCCAAAAAAATGACAGAGTTTGGCAAAATTAATAGATTCAACTATTTATTCAGCTTTGATACATATTTAAAAATATGTTTTCTTTTTTTGGATGCAATTAACTGCGATTAATGGCTTGACAGCACTAAAAATAATTGTGATTATTAGTTTAAGTAATTTAATTGTAATTAACATTTCAATAGCCTAAAAATACAATCGAATTTCCAGTCTTTTTTAAATAAGCAAAAACAGCAAAAATCATATTTCTTATTTACATTAATTCCTTTAACAACCATACTTTTTTATGTATATATAAATGTATAAATGTAGCTTTTTAAATGTAGTTGTATATCAATTTATACAACTATAGTTTATACAACTATATACAACTATACAACTATAGAGCTCTATAGTTGTATAAATTGATATTAGTGAGATTAAAATTGAATTACAAAGAAGTTATTTTCTTTGAACGGAATGTTTTATGTAAAATTTTAAATAATTTTTAATAATTAGATTATATAATTATGTAAATTATATAACATTTGTACAAAAATATATATAAATTTTGTCAAGCTAAATCATTAAATAATAACTTCAAATGTAAATAATTAAATGTAATGTAAATAATTAAATTGTAATTACAAACCAACAAAAATCATGTCATTAATCACAATCATAACTTTGAGCAAAATAATTGTCAGTTTAACGCAGCATGACTTCAATCCTCAATGGAATAAAACTAAACTCAAAATTTTTATCAATTAAAGCTAGATGAAAAATAACAGACACAGGACTAAGACTAAATTAAAAAGACTAAACTAACTCTAGTCAGTGTGTGATAACAGACTTCATAGTACCTTAATAGTGTCCAGAGCGAGCTCAATGACCGCACACTGTTTAGGGGTCAGGGCTTTGGCCTCTTCTCGCACCATGTGCTCCTGTAAGACACAAACACCATCAGCTTCACACTTCAGTGTGTTTAGAAACACTATGAGAGGTGAAGAGAAGTCCGTCTGAACACACCTTCAGTTTGGAGAGCTGACCCAACTCCTTAGCAGCATTAAAGATGAGCTGTGTGCCCTACACACACACACACACACACATCAGATCATCACAGGAGATCTACACAAAACACTGGGATTATTAAGAAGATAAAACTGTACTTGTGCTGGAATAACACACAGCATTGCAAAACATTTCATCAACATAGATTTGTTTCAAAAACTGTGATAAATTACACAAAGACCAACACTTCTCGCACACTTACTGGAAAGAGAAAAGCTTCATTTGATTACAACTCAAAAATGACATGTTCACGGAGGGCTAAAAACTAGTGCTGTCAAACGATTCATTATGATTAACTGCATTCAAAATAAAAGTTTTTGTCTACATAATATATCTTTGTGTACTGTGTATATTTATTATGTATATATAAGACAAACACATGCAGCACATATTTTGAAAATATTTATATATTTGTATTCATATAAATTATAGAATATATAAGTAAGTTACACCTCGGGTGTGCATTATTTTTCTAATAATTCAACGGTCCGAAGTCAATTATTCCGCTTATACTACGGTTGC
>JAUMHE010000043.1:20850145-20871336 GCA_032359235.1 Enteromius mattozi | reverse complement strand
ATCCGGGAAAAAGAGCAATTTCTCACGGTTGGTAAGGCGTTCTCTGGAATGTCTATCCGGCCGTGCGCTTCCGGGTGTGGTAGTTTCCTCACCTCTCTGGACGGACATGATCGCTGCCTCACATGTCTGGGAAACAGATTACGCTGCGGCAGCGCTCATGGACCATCACTACAGTGAGGTCCCGCCTCTCATTCGCGAGACGGCTCCCCTCGCTGTCTTCCCGCGGCAGATCGCTGAGCCGTAAAGTTTTTCCGCTTGGGGAACCTCACGTTGACCGTGCAGAATGGTCCACCGGGCATAAAAACCCAGCCCCATTGCATAAAACCCTTCTGGCCCATTGCAGATTACTTCCCCGCACAAGCGGGCTGAGTGTCTTCTCCGGTGCACCCCAGTAGGATGAGATGTCTATTGCAGCATCACAGGGAGAGTCGGCTGGTAAGGTGGACGTCTCGCCAGGACAGTGCCCCTCCGCGGTCGTACTTGTCCGAGCCGGACGCCGAACTATCGGCTATGCTCCTCCGAGCCGCCGAGGGGATCGGATTGGGGGTATCCATGGTGCCCCCGCCCATGTTTTCGAGGCTGGATGATTGGTTTCTGGGGCAGGGACCGCGGCATCCCCGCTTTTCCCCCCGGTGCCTTTCTTCCCGGAGGTGCACGAGGAGCTGATCAGGTCGCGGCGGGCCCCTGGCACGCTCACGCCCTGGCTCCGATACCCCTCGATCAGACGTGTTTGCCCTCCAAAGCTTACCGCCCTGCACGTGCTGCACGAGGGTGGTCCTGATCAAGGGCTCATCCAGGAACCTCGCCCTGCGACCGACCTCGCCCTCGATAAAAGAGGGCGACAGAAGTTGCGGCACGATCCCTTGGCCAGGTGATGTCCACGGCTGTGGCCTATTCGGTGACACTGTCGAGGACTGGCCCAGCAGTTCTCGGCATTTCACAAGCAGACGAGGTGGCGGGGCAGCCGAGGGCTGCACAGCGGTCCCCCCCAGGCTGAGCGCGCTGTTGCGGTGCATGCCCGTGGAGTGCTGCCACCTGGCTGGATCAGTCGTGTTTGCCTTCCAAAGCCTGTGAGCACTCGTCCGCCCCACCGCTACGGACCGGGCTGCCACCGCCCTGCAGCGACCTTGCTGTGCTCAGCCTCCACCTGCTCGTCGCTGAGGGCGCCCCCCCACGGCTCCAAAACCTGCTCCGTCCCCCGCTGAGGCTCAAGAAGCAGACTGGTGAGACGATGTCGATGTCGAGCTGGCCGCGGGCGAGTGGTGCCACCCGGCCCAGAGGTAAGGAGGTTATTCACAAAAAAAGAGGGTAATTTTCCTCGCCTCTGGGCCCAGGGCACTTAGGTCCCTTCTTGAACGACGCCTCCTCGGATTCGGACCCGGAGCCCTATATCGCCAGCGTGGGAACCAGGGAGCAGGTAAGTGCTGCCCAGTGCAGCCAGACTTTTCTCCAGGACGTTTATCCTTCTGGGATCAGTCCCCTTCACCGTTCCCCCCTAGGCGACCTCATCGTCACAGCGGTCAACGTCCCTCTGATCCCCTTAGCGACCAGGCTGGGAGCCTGGTTAGAGCTTCCCAGCCCCTCGCGGATCGTGCCTTTCAGCCGAGATGAGGTCAGGGTTCTACAGTCCCTACTTCATCGTGCCCAAAGAAAAAGAGCACTGGGTTAGGGCCCATCCTAGATCTTCGAGCTCTGATTTGATCCCTTCTCAGGCTGCCGGTCAGGATGCTCACCCCGAAACACATCCTCTTGTGTATTCGGCACCTGGATGGATTCGCAGCCATCGACCTGAAGGACGTGTACTTTCACATCTCAATTTTTACCTCGCAGTTGCTTCGAGGGTTGAGCGTGTCAGTACTCCCAGTTGGCCTGTCCCATTTTTCAACTATCTTGACGACTGGCTCATCGTAGCTCACTCGCGGGATCTGTTGGAAGCAGCAGGGACCTAGTGCTTCGGCACCTCAGCCATCTGGACCTTCAGGTCAACCGGGAAAGGAGCAAACTCTCCCCGATTAAAAAAAAGAAAGAAAAAAAGAGGGGTGCAGAGGATCTCTTTTCTCGGCATGGAGCCAGACTCGGTCGACATGACTGCCCGCCTCACCAACGAGCACGCGCAGGCAGTGCTGAGTTGTCTGAAGTTATTCAGGCACAAGAAAGCGGTCCAGCGCTGCTTACACGATCGAGTCCCGAGATGGGCATGGCACCATGGCACACTTCGGACTGGCGTTTCCCCGGAGTGTCGCCGCCTATTCAGCCCGTAGTCAGACCCTGCCTTCCTATGGGCCAGAGTTCCCTTAAGACAGGTGTCCAGGCATGTTGTGAAACACAGATGCCTCCTACACGGGTTGAGGTGCTGTATGCAACGGGCTAGCAGCTTCGGGTCCCTGGACAGGTGCCCGACTGCAATGGCATCAATTGCCTAGAGTTGCTGGCGGTGCTCCTCGCGCTGCGTCGCTTCCGACCGATGCTGCACCACAAGCACGTGCTTGTCCGCAAAACGGATAACACTGCGCCCGTAGCCTACATCATCCACCAAGGTGGTCTACGCTTCCATCGTTTGTCACAACTCGCCCACCATCTGCTCCTGTGAAGTCAAACGCAGCTAAAATCGCTGCGCGCTGTTCACATTCCAGGGGAACTCAACCGTGCAGCCGATCAGCTCTCACGGCAGCCCACCCACCCCGGAGAATGGCGACTCCACCCCCAGGCATTCCAGCTGATTTGGAGCTACTTCGGCAAGGCCAAGGTTGATCTCTTTGCCTCCCTCGATTCCTCCCACTGCCGGCTTTTTTACTCCCTCACCGAGGCACCCCTCGGCAGGGACACGCTGGCACGCAGCTGGCTTCCGGGGCCCAAGTATGCCTTTCCCCCAGTGAGCCTCCTTGCACAGACCCTGTGCAAGATCAGGGAGGACAAGGAGCAGGTCCTGCTGGTAGCGCCGTATTGGCCCTCCCGGACCTGGTTTACCGACCTAATGCTCCTCGCGGCAGCCCCTCCCTGGAAAATCCCAGTGAGGAAGGGCCTCCTTTCTCAAGGGATGCGCACAATCTGGCACCCACGTCCCGATCTATGGAACCTGCATGTGCTGACTCCTGGACGGGACGCATAAGACCTCTCTGGTCTATCAACGGCCATGATTGATAGCATCACTCAGTCTAGAGCTCCCTCCACGAGGCAGGCCTATGCACTGAGGTGGGGTCTGTTCATCGACTGGTGTTCCTCTCGTGGAGAGGACCCACAGAGATGCCCGATTACAGTAGTGCTTTCCTTTCTGCAAGAGAAGTTGGAGCGCAGGCTGTCCCCTTCGACTCTCAAAGTGTATGTTGCTGCCATCGCAGCATATCACGATGCAGTAGAGGGTACATCCCTCGGGAAACACCAACTGATCGTGAGGTTTCTCAGAGGTGTGAGACGGGTTAATCCCCCTAGACAGCACCTCGTGCCCTCTTGGGACCTCGCTGTCGCCCTCTGTGGCCTGCGGCAGGTCCCATTCGAGCCGCTCAGTAGAGCTTAACCTGTCAATTAAGACGGCGCTCCTGACCGCTCGCCTCCTACAAGTCTTCTCTGTCGATGAAACGTGCCTGGAATTCTGGAATTCTGGAATTCCCTGTGCCCAAGGTTCCTACCATGCCTTTCCGCGATCAGGTAGTGAACCTGCAAGCTCTGCCCCAGGAGGAGGCAGACCCAGCTTTAGAGTTGTCCCGTTCGCGCCTTGCGCCTTTACGTAGACCGCACTCGGAGCTTCAAACGCTTCCAGCAGCTCTTGGTCTGCTATGGAGCACAGCAGAAAGGGAATGCTTTCTCAATATTCCACGGTCAGCCAGAAGGCCGTGTTTCCCTTTATATATCCATAACTTTATTGATATATCAAATTATTCAAAATTCTGTGTGTGAAAACTGCAAGTATACAGGCATGTGCCCGCCCCCCCAACTCTTGCTTCAGTTACGACTGGCATCCCTGTGGGGCCCCCTAAATTTGGCTCTCAGGGCGTTGAGAAGGTTACTTTTTCTTAAAGCTCAAAGGCGATTGGTCTCTCATGCGAGTTCCCATATGCAACGTCTCCATTCCCTCCTTCTGGGAACGAGGGTTACCTTCGTAACCTAGCCATTTTCCGTTTTTGCAAAATAAAACGTTAACTTCAGTTTTGGATTTTCAGTAAAAAAAAAATTGGTAGCAGGAATTAGTACAGTAAAAAAGTGATGTCAATTTCTATAGTGGATATATATATTAATGTTGTCAAATTATTAATCACAATTAATCACATCCAAAATAAAAGTATTTGTTTATATAATATACGTATGTGTGATTTGTATATTTATTATGTATATATAATTAGATACACATGCATGTATATATTTAAGAAAAATGTATTAAATATATTTATCTGTAAATTAAATTATATGAATATAAATATTATAAATATACATATAAGTAAATACAGGCAGATATTTTTGACATATATTGTGTATACACACACACACACACACATAATGTGTGTATACACAATACAGTAAATACAATAGAGTACACAATAGAGTAAATACACATAAATACACACATTATGTAAACAAAACAAAATAACAAAAACTTATTTTGGGTGCGATTAATTACGATTAATTGTTTAACAGCACTAAATAAATATATATATATATGTATATATATGAAAACAATTTGTAAAAAAAATCAATCAATAATAAAAATAAAAAATCCACATCTAAATGATAAAAAGTACTGGTAAAGTAGTGGAGAATAAAAAGGAAAAAGAAAAGAAATAGCATGGTACTCTTGTGCTGTTCCAGTGTTTGTGTGCTGAGAGTGTGTATGAACACACACCGTTTGGTCGGTCAGCGGCGGCAGGACGATGGTTTTCTCCATAGTGTTCATCACCAGCTTCCATAGCTCCTTCAGGACCCTCTTCAGAACCGTCTTCTCACAGATCTTAGCGAACAGAGTCAGACTGAGAGAAGAAGAAAACACACAGAGTCACAGTACAGTAGAAAAAAGTAATTAATTAATCTCACAGATGTAAAAAACTAAAATAAAAATGATAAGAAAAATACTAAAACTTTAACTAAAACTAAAATGAAATAAAAACTACTTAGAAATGCTAATAACCCAAACTATAACATAGCCTAATTAATATTCATGAGCTATGCCATGTTCATCATCTGTCTCCATCACTTAAAGTGACGCCCATTAAATATTTAGTTAATTCACATTAAACTTTCCCTGCTGTTCATTTTTATTCTTTGCACACTGAGTAAATCTTTGTTGAAGTTCCTGACACTGTAATTAAAAATGGGCTCAGTTAAATGCTCTGATTTTACAAATAAATTACCTAATCTGACGGCTACTTAATATAGTCCAATATTTAATATATAGTGTATCGTGCATTTTTTAATTTAGTATTTATATTTATTTATCTATATAAATTGTTAATTCATGTTTAAAATGTAGATAAACACAACAAGAAAATGCACACAAAATAATGTTTTAATGCAACTTTTACTTTTTTTTGCATGGTAAAAATGCTTTCTTTTTTGCCAGTCGTGTTAAAAATGTCATCTGCAGTGGATACAACCAATCACCAGCTGCTTCTAGTCATCTACCTTCTTTCTGCCAATAATATAATTAACAAAAAAACCCTTGCTATGTGTACTGTGTTAAGCTAACTGAGACTTGTCATAGCACTATATCATCTCTCTTTTGTTGATTTTGATTGCTACTTGGGATAAAAGTGTCTGCTTAATGACTAAATGTAAAAGTAAATCTCTACTAGAGTAGCTTAACTAGCTTTAATGACTAACTGCAGTTTCTCTTGACTACACAGGTGTGTCGCTCACTTGCTGTCCAGGAAGTCCATGATGGGCTGCAGGACATTGTCTGCGTCTTGTGCTAAGTTTCCGTTGCCGTTAGCGGGTACGTTTGCTCCTTTCACCTGACTGAGAATATCTCCCATCTGCCTCACGCTCTCCTCGATGTGCGGCTGGAAACTGAAGACACACCATAATGATAGAGATTATAATGATACAGAAGATTTCTATTTCCTTTTGAA
The DNA here is from genome assembly GCA_032359235.1 of Enteromius mattozi. Lineage (NCBI taxonomy): Eukaryota > Metazoa > Chordata > Actinopteri > Cypriniformes > Cyprinidae > Enteromius > Enteromius mattozi. Next base: position 20,865,280 of record JAUMHE010000043.1, on the reverse strand, counting down.
CTTTCTATTCATCTGAGAAGCATGAAAAATTAAATGCATCATGATTTCCACAAAAATATTCGGAAGCATTCAACACTGATAGTATCTTATAATGCAGCACTGTGTGTATAAACATTATTTTTTTTCTTTTAAAACATTAGTTATAATTTAATTATAATACTACAATGAGATTTCTCTATGGAGAACATGAATGGGTTTTTACTTCTATAAATATGACTGTTAGATGTTTTTAACCCTTTAAATATAATAATGCTCTAAACGAACCTGACTGCGAAGATCCTGCTGAGATCATCCATCACATTGTTCAGCTTGACTTGTAGATCCTTCAGAAAGTCACTGGCCTCCACATTTAACTGAAAAAACAACAACAACATAATTATGAGTCTGATTTAATATCATTTTGAGTCTGAATCTGGAAAACTTCTGAGGTTTAGAAGACAGTAAATATTCAGTAATATTTAACTGCACTGACACCAGTGTTATTTTAATATCAGTGACATACTATTACAGTTTTTATTAATAGTTTGAAGTAGTTTCTATTTGAATTTTTTTTCTTTTTTTTTTGTTAAATTTTTTTACATTTAATAACTTTTAGTTTTTATTGTTTTTTTTATGTCTATTTATTATTTATATATATTATATCTGTTTCAGTTTTTATTGTGCTTTTACTATTTTAGTCTTTATAAATAGTTTGACCTTTTTTTTCTGTATTAATTAATTTTTTTTATTTCATTTTGTTTAATTACATTTAACTAAATTTTGTTATTTTTAATGTAAATGTTAAATATTTTTAATGCCTATATAATTAGTATTATTTTTGGTTACGTTTCAGTTATTTTAGTACAAATTAAACACAATAGCATAAATAAATAAAACAAATTTAAGTTTTTAATACTTTATTCAGTACACTTTTTAAGTAACAATTTTTTTTCTGGTTTTAGTTTTACTTACAATAAATCAAACTGACTTTCTCAGATGAGAACAAAACATAAAATGAATTGATACTTTACACGTTTGTTAAATATTTTGAGTTTAATTCATTCATTTTGCAACATTTTCCCCATTATTTGAACCAAATTAAATCAACATTGAATTGAACTGAGCTGAATAATTACTCTTTTGTCTTCAGCAGAGCTTTTTAGATGAAGTTAACATCATTAATGTTATCATGTTTCTGTTTATTAATGTGAAACTGATTTGAAAGTATCTGGATTGCATGTAAATATATGTGACTTGACTGATGACATCACACCTCTCGTTCCAGCCAATTGCATCGGTTTAACACCAAGGCTCCACCCCCACTGTGAAACCCAGCACATCTTTTTAGTATGTGCTGAGAATGCTGTTGATTTATTGAATATTCAGTAAATAATGGGAATCCAGAAATGTGAATGCAGTGAATCAGACTATTAAAGCTGACCAATATTTGTAATGCATTGATGAATTATGCATTACGCCATGAATATTCATGCCTGTGAGTGTTTGTCAGAGAGCATTTATGATATCAGTCCTAAATGATGCATGACGTCAATGCAAATGCTGTGAGAAAGCAAGAATAATGAGCTGTCTGGAAAACATGTTTGATGCGAGTCGAAACGATTATGTGACTGATGTGAGGAGAGTTTTAACAGGAAGTAAAACAGGAATGAGTCAGAGACGGAGCGTGGGATGTTTTACTGCTGGATGACTCAGAAGAGAAGGAGGGAATGGATGGCATGATGAATGGGCGGATGGATAATGGAAAAGTTGCTAAATGGGAGAGAATTATGGATGAAAACAGAGGGAAGAGATTGAGCTATTCAATAAATGAATGAAAACAGTATAGATCTCCATCAGAAACAACTGTGTTATAGATTTAAATGCTGTAATCTGCATTATTTTCATATTTAGTTAATTTGTGCAACATACACAAACAATCATTTTTACACGATGCAAATGTAAGTCTTGAAAATGCAAGATGTCATCTCATTTGCACTTCCACATACACTAATACAAGTTTGATGTCCTGTCATTTAATTAAATTTAATTTCACGAGTTCGTACTTACTGGTAATTGTTAAAGGCATAATTGTCATGCTCCCCCAGAGGAAAGATAAGCAAATGGTGGAGTAGGGATGCTAAGCTCGAGATGCAAAGGGAAAGGGGCTTATGCTATTATAGGAAGTATTTCTTGCTCTGATAGGATGATGAGATAATAGGATGATTAGTAGGACAGGGAGCCTTTTTTTATTTAAGAAATTGCAATAAATTGTATTAATGTGACAGTAAAGAAAGACATATGTAATGTTACAAAGGTTTGGTTTAAAAATGACAACAACTGTCTTAACAACACCAGACATATTGCATGAATTTGAAGAGGCACATTTTTAAAATTATATTATATATTATGTTTTTTTGGTTGTTCAGAAGTTAGGGAAAGTAAGTTTGGCCTTTTTTTCTTGAAAGAAATTATTTCTTTTTATTCAGAAAGAATGCATTAAATCAATCAAAAGTGGCAGACTGTTACAGGATCATGTGACACTGAAGACTGGAGGAATGATGCTGAAAATTCATAGAAATAAACTACATTTTAACATTGATTCACACAAAAATAGCTATTTTAAATTATAATAATATCTCACAATTTTAACTGTGTTTTTGATTAAATAAATGCAGCCTCGGTAAGAAGAAGAGACTTTTTACAAAAAATACTAAAACTTACTTTTTGAAAAGCTGTAGTGCATGGCAATACCTGATATCTGTGTCCGTTTACTACATCACAGACCAATTTTATGTTACTTTTAGATAAACTATTTTCATTACTTTCATTCATTACTATTTTTAAACTATTTTAGCATGCATGAACTCACGTCTTTCCCTCCCATGGCCTCGAACATCTTCTCCAGCTGGACTCGCAGCTGCTGGATATTATTAATAATGATGCAAGGCTGAAAATAACAGAAAAGAGAAGGTAAAATGACATTAACGCACACACACACACACGGTATAAGAAGAAATCCCTGCAGCAATAGAAAGTGAAGAATGGTGTTAAATGTGACAGCTTCATTAAGCGCTGTGAGCTGAATGAGTCTCTCTTGGACCATTGTATGTGTGTGTTTTCTTCCTCTGGGAGCAATTCAAGGCAGTCAGATAATTACTGTAACTCCATCTAATGACTCACACGCAGACTTTATTATGAGTACGTTGTAATGCAATATTATAATCAAACACATTAATGTGACACACCACTTTCTCCTTCTTGCAGTGAGTTGGAAAATCCTTGGTAATGATGTCGGCGTAAGACAGAAGAACATTGCCAATGGTCTGAAAGACAGAAAAACATGATCGGAGGTATTATTTATCTAGGGTGATGCACATACTCATCTTTAATACTTAGTGCATGAGCCTAAATACTGTTTGTGCGATGATAATGACTACAGTGATGCTTGACTTCACCTTAGCAAACCTCTTCATGTAATTCCCAACGATCTGAGGATCAGGACACTCCAGCTTCCTGATGATCTCAAAGCTCTGGTTGAGCTGAGAGAAGACGTCCACCACCGAACAGGAGAAGAGAGCGTGCTCTGACGTCTGCTGGAACTGAAGGAGAAAAGAGCAGTGCTTGAAGCAGAGTTTGTCCAAAAGCTGTTTTATCACGAGAATGCATAATGAATAAAAAAATTAAATGAAAGGCTTACTAAAAAAGAGGAAATGTCAAGTGACTATTAACTGACATCAGAGAACCTTTAACATCCAAATGTGCAAATTATTGAAATATTAACTTCATATTTTAAGAGGACTTCAAAATAAATATTTTACAAAAGGGTCCAGCTGACAAAAAGGACAAACATCTATCTAAACAAGGCATATTGCAAAAAAAAAAAAAAGTCTGAGGAAGTTCCATCATTACCATTGAATACATTATATACTTTAAATATATTTAAAAATATATATTATGTAGTCATTTTTGGTTGTTCAAAAGTAAGGAAGGATGCATTACAGCTGAGAAAGTGACAGTAAAGGCATTTTATAATGTTACAAAAGATTTCTATTTCAAATAAATGCTGTACTCTTGAACTCTCTGTTCATCTGTGAATCCTGAAAAATAAAATGCATCACGGTTTCCACAGAAATATTGTGCAGCACAACTGTTTTCAACATTGATAATAATCAGAAATGTTTCTTGAATCATTAGGATGATTTCTGAAGGATCATGTGACGCTGAAGCCTGGAGTAATGATGCTGTGCATCACAGAAAAAAAAAAACTACAGTTCAACAGATATTCAGCTGTTTGTCATTGCAATAATATTTCAAATTTTTACTGTATTTTTAATCAAATAAACGCAGCCTTGGTGAGCAGAAGACACTTGTAATATTTTGGCAGTGTATGCCAGTGCATCTCTAATTGGAATGTTTTTATGCAGCATGTGTGTGTGTGTGTGTGTGTTTATGGTAATTGGCCTCTAAAGACTGATGGAGGTGTTAAACTCTCACCCAAACATCTCACTACTAAAAATACAACAGTATACCCCTGATATTTACCCCGTCCTTTGCGTCCCTGACTAGAGCACCGTGCAAGAAATCTCTTGAAACTTCCTCGTTCTCATCCAGCCACAGGATCACAAAGGGCTCAAACCATCTGTCAAGACAAAGACAAGACTATTTGCTGATTTTTTGTATGCATGGTGTTTACTCTTTAGGGTGAGGAGTCTGATCAAGTCTCTAAATAATGACTAGAAACCGCTTACGCTGGATACTCCGGCACACGGTCCTGGAAATACGGCAGCTCCTTGCAGTATTCGTTGTAGAGCCACTTCACCTTGAAGTGCAGGTTCATGTAATCTGCGCTCTTACACAGCCTGTTCTTCTCATGTTCTGAGAAACAGGAAGTACATCACAGGCAACAGGATATTCATCACAGAGTAATTACAAGACTGTTTTCACACTTGTCATGATTGTTTCAAAAGAACCTTTTTAACACTTGATTTTATTTATTTAATTCATTATTATTAGAAAAAAAATGCAGTCAAATATTTCATGATAGAGAGTCATGCAGACCCTAAATTAACAACATTAAATAAAACAACATCAGAAAACAGTTATAAAAAATATATAATTAAATAATAGAAAAAATCTAACATCTCAAGTCTAGGAACTAAATCATAATAATAGAAAACAGTAAAGAAAGCAAATAAATAATATACTTATATACCATTATAAAAAGTGAAGAGACAGATAGAAGTAAATAAATAATAAATAAATAAAATATACTAAATAATAACATAAATGTAAAATAAATGAACAATAGAAAAATACACTTAAACAAGACAGAGACTCACACAAACCTAACAAACAGAACTAAAAACATAACATTAAGAGAAAAAAGTAAATAAATAAAATAAACAAATAATAAAGCATACATTTAAACATTTTAAGACAAAGATTCAAACAAACCTTGATTATGAAAGAACTAAAACAAGGTGAAAGTGTCACGTTTGTGTGTAGGATGGACGAACGAGCTCACACGAGCGGAGCAGTTTTAACACAAACTTTAATTAACAAAGCTGGGATTCACAAGGCAGAACATTCACATAAAAAGTAACCTTAATAACCGACAGCACAAGACAAACCTCAAAGGGCTTATAAACAAGACTACATTAGGGAGAACTCAAAACAAGTGACGAAAACAGGTGGCGAGGGTAAACTCAGTAGACAAAACAAGAAACAGAACTAGACCAAATAAGGAAAAACCAGAACACATGAAATCGAAAGCAAAACTAAACTGTGACAGACAAAACAAAAGACATGAGGTGTGACAATAAGAGAAAAACTATAACAGAAAAATATAAGTACATAAAATAATAAATACATGCAATCACATACAGTATGTGACCCTGGACCAAAAAATCAATCATAGGGGTCCATTTTTTAAACTGATATTTATACATCCGAAATCAGCTTTCCATTGAGGTATGGTTTGTTATGTTCGGACAATATTTGGCCGAGAGACAACTATTTGAATATTGAGAAAACCGCCTCTAAATTGCCTTTGTCCAAATGAAGTTCTTAGCAATGCATACTTCTAATTAAAAATTAAGTTTTGATATATTTACGGTAAATATCCTAATGATTTTCGGCATAATAGAAAATAACGTAATTTTGACTTATACAATGAATTGCTGGCTATTGCTACAAATATAGCTGTGCTCTTATGACTGTTTTTGTGCTCCAGGGACACAGATGTACACAAAAATGCACATAAAAAGAGAAACACATAAAAAAGAGAAAAGAAACTCACTACTATTTTTTCAGTTTCTCATAAGAAACATTAGTCAGTGCTTACCTTCCATGGCGTACTTCATATCCTGAGCAAACATGTTCCACATCACCTCCGCGCTGATCTTTCCCACGTTCAGCTCCTGAGGAAACCTGCCGGAGGAACACAGGCTTTGTTTCCTTCACTTCAGTTAAAGAACTTGCTTTTCTTAGTCTATACTACTCTAACCACTGGGTTTCGGGTTGTTAAAGGATCATTCTGGAATGAAGTTAAAGGCCATTATCTCAGGTCTGAACACACACTCACTGGTTCAAGCAGGGTGTGTAGGAGTTCTTGTCCTCCTCTATAATGGAAACAATGAGGGTGATGAGTTTGGACCAGAAGTCCAGGTTCTTAATACTCGGCCCCTGCTCTTCAGGAGGAACCGTCTTCGACTGGATATAAACACAAGAGAGATATCACACTTTAACATCAGAAACAGATATTCTTCAATCATTATTTTTACTTGTTTTCCAGCACAAAAAAACAGAAATATAAATACATTCACTTCAGATGTTAATAACATAAGATGTGAACTTTTTTTGGAGAAATTTATCAAAATGTACACAAAAACAAAAGTTTCATTCTAGCAATTTATTTTTCATTTATTACCTTTATTATCTTTTACTATCTATTATCTTTATTTATTTTTAATTAAAATTAGAAAAATGCAAATAAAACATCTCAAAACAGAGATTCTCACAAACTTCAAATTACAACAGAACTAAAACATGACATTGAGCAAGCTCAAGGGAAAATAAGTTGATTTTTGGAACTCCATTTGCAAAAATTTGGAGAAACACTCTTTATTTTGATTAGATTTTTTTTTGAAGTCTTATTATTTAAGTCATTTTGCGTAGTAAACACACCTTGACTTAAGTATGTTTACATATTTCTCTCCATCATTTTTTAGAAACATGTTGTAGTTTCTCTAACAGCAGTCATGCAGCTCAGGTTACTGGAGAAAGACGCCATTTACACAAATTGGCAATTAAAAAAATAATGCAGAGAGCATGCAGTAATGCTTCCTGTGTGTACAGCCATTATCACCTCAGATCTACACACACACACACACCAGGGGCATCAGTCAGCACTGCGGTTATGAGGTGTCAAAAACTCCAGACGCGTCTTCCATCTTACTAATAAAGTTCTGCAGTGGAAGAGCAGAGAGAGCGAGCGCGAGAGGGATAAATACACGTCACACTGCGCTTCTTCTCCATTCATAACTGCCACAAAACCTCCACCATAATCAATATTTCATTTTCCATGAGAAGAACTTCTGTGCTCGCGGCGCTCTGAATGTGAATTACTAAACAGCATCAAATCAGCATGAAGACACAAACACAAACTCATTCAGTCCAGAGTCATGCTCTCGGTTAAACCAAAGCTTCCAACAAAACATTCAGAAGTTTAAAAATTCTAAACATCTGAAAGTTTCCAACAGAAAATGTAAAAGTTCAACACATTTAGAAGCTTTTAACAGAACTTTCAAAATGGTCTTTTAAATGTCAACATTTGTATTTCATCATTACATCATTACCTGAAATAAAATAAATGTTAATTGAAACAACATGTATATATATATATATAGTTAAAAGTTAAAACACTAGAATAGCATCTCAAGTCACACTGGGATTGCACAGATAAATGTCACTCTTTAGCAGCTAGTTTAAGGAGAAAAACTACTTTTCAGCCAAACAGCATTTAAGAGTATTTTATTTAATCCACATGATGTTTAACTAAACAAATGTTAACCAGCCGCAGCCGATCTCCCTATTACCTAATTACCCTATCAGAACGTAATCCTGCCCTTTATATACCGCTAACTTCCTTTCTCTAGCATCTTCGTTCTTGCATCCCTCCGCCTCCCCTTACGCCGCCTAGCGGAAGCCGGGTGTCGGTTCCCGGCCAGAGGAGAACTGGTCCCAGCTAAGTCAGGTTTCTCCCAAGGTTTTATCTCCCCAGCGGAGTTTTTGTTCCTTGCCACTGTCGCTCCCAGCTTGCTTAGTCGGGGACACCCGGTTTCCAGCATTATTACACTATCCAACAGCTTCCGTCCTTACTCAATTGCCATTCCACTCTCCTCCCAGGGTGCACACGTTGACCAGGCCAGGCTCCGAGCTCTTCCCAGCCCTCGTCTCCTAGGGGTTAATCCCCTAGGGCTCGGGGTCCGCCAGGCTCCCTGCCTGTTCCCCGGACAGTCCGCCAAACATGCTTTGTATTGGTTATAAATGAGGAAGTGGGAACTCGTGAAACTATATTAAATCAGTATAAAACATAACTTAATTTGTGCTAACTATAAAGTGTTGTGTGCAAAGTTAATGTCCCATGTCACCTATTCTAAAAAAATAAGGTTATTAAGACACCAACATTTTAGTGAAATTTTACATTTGATTTTCTCCCAGAAACTGCAATTAAACTTAGCAAGGCTTTCATTTATACAGCTCATGCAATTTTCTTTTAAAACACACACACACTCACCGGGTCATTCTGGTATTCCCGGCTGTAGAGCTCATGGCAGTTATTAAAGATGTACTCGTAGGTTGAGTTGAGACACGCTTTCACACAATCTTTAACGACTTGACTCGCTCTCGGAGGACTCTGCAGCTCCTGGACCTGAAAAACACACACAACAGTGATTCAACTAAGCCTTAAGATGCACATTTACACTCAAGAGACTTTAAAGGCCTATAAATGCAGCTGAAGAGCTAGAAAACATTGAGCACCATCAGAATATGAATACAAAGAAGCAAAAAGAGAGAACTACTCACAAAACATGTAATTAAATTATTTAAGATCTATCACCACTTTTATATATATATATATATATATATAATAAATATGTTTATCTTATCTTATGTTATAATTGTGTTGCAGTTTAAGGGTTGTTTCTTTGCATTTTTCTAATTGTTATTCATTTATCTTTTTTAACTCTATGTGACCTTGAACCACAAAACTAGTCATAATGGTCAATTTTTGGAAGCTGAATGCTGAATAAATAAGCTTTCAATTGATTGAAGGTTTGTTAGGATAGGACAATATTTGGCTGAGATACAACTATTTGCAAATCTGGAATCTGAGGGAGCAAAAAAATCTAAATTGCCATTAAAGTTGTCAGAATGAAGTTATAAGCCATGCATATTACTAATCAAAAATATTCTTTATTTATTTACTAAAATATTGTTATATTTACTGTAGGAAATTTACAAATCTTACTTAATATCCTAACGATTTTTGGCATAAAAGAAAATGACCCATAAAATGTATTGTCTATTACTACAAATATATCTGTGCTGCTGATGACTGCTGCTGTGCTGCAGGCTCACATGTTATTATTATTATTTTTTTCGTTTATTTTTTGTATTTTTTTAGTTTTGTATTTTTGTTCATATGTCTCTCTTCATATGTCAATAAATCATAACAGATCCATGAGCAGAACAAACCTTCATCCTGAAGAAAGTGATGCTGGTCAGAAGATCTACAGTGGACTTCAGGTCCTGCAGCCTCTCAGGACTACTGGCTGGAAAATTATTCTGAAACAAACACACACGACTGTGACAAACACAGATACACATTCTACGACACAATTCATCAGTACATATAGAGCTCAGCTTACGATGATGTATTATTAAATATGTGAACATACTCTGTACATAGAGAGGTCTATCCTCAGGGAGTTGTGCAGCTGATCCAAAAGCTTCACGAAACGCTCTTTCTGCACAAAAAAAGACATATAATACACACACTATTGAGCAAAAACGGGGATGGGCAGTTTTTATGATACATGTATTTCAAATACACATTTCAAATATAACATATGATTTTAAAATTTGTATTTGATAGGGTTGATAACAATGGCTTCATATGTAGTTTCAAAATACTTTAGTGTTTTGTATTTTTGTAGTTTTAAAATACTTTGTAAGGAGACTATTAATGTGTCCTCTATACATCTATGGCTCTCGACAGTTTCAGTTGGAATTGAGATAATACTCTTTGACAAATTATGCTACTAATTTGTACAAAGCTAAAAAAGAAGGTGTGCTCTGATTGGCCACCTATCCAGTGCACTGTGATTAGTCGAATAGCTCAAGCGTCTGATGGAAATGTTACGTCCCTTACCATAACGTGATGCTTCATCCCGGCGCTATGACACCAAAACAATAAAACACATTACAAACCAGGCATTTCTAATGCAACACTACTGCGAGAATAATAGCTCTGCCTACTTTCTTTGCGTAAACAAACCCACTCTGTGACGTAGAAAAGTGGGAGGGGTATTTAAACGAGTCGTTTTAGGAAGGTGTGGACAAGTCATAACTTTTATAAAGAATATCTCTTTGGTTTTGAGACTTTAGTCTTTGAAACTTTACAGATTTTATTTATGCACAAACAGCTTGTAAAACTCCAAAGAGAAAGAAAATTTTAAATCACATCATATGACCGCTTTAATAAATAAATATTTGATTGCTGAATATTGTACCCTAATTGAAGTAGGTGGTTTGCAAAGTAATTGAAGTAGGTGGTCACGCTCCCTTAAAAAAGTATTTTTTATAACAGTAGTTTTTTTTAATACATGGTGTTCTTGCTGTATTTTGTAGTTTATTTTGATACACTTAAAATTAAGGTATTTGTTATTTTATTTTAAAACACATTTTAATGTTTCTTTGTCCAACCCTGAGAAAAAGTTTGCAGTGAGATCTTTTAATGTTTATATGACTATGATCTCTTCACCCAACGGTCACTTTGCATTGTGCCTAACAATGCCATTCAGCTGTGACTTATTGACGATACAGCACTGCCTCGAGTACCTTATTGCTTACATGAATGGCTATTGATCGATTTAATGCAGCCTTGATGAATACAAGTATTAACTTACTTAAAAATGTAGCTGCAAGCAGCAATTATGGGGTCAAGCACTCCAGTGACAAAATCAGGAGCTAAGCATCAGACCAAATGCAACAAAGAGTAATAAAATGCAATTTTAGGATCATTGTGATTGAAACGGCAAAAAAATCATAAATGCAGCCTCTAATAATGGGATAAAACGGCTTATCACTTTTGACCACAAGTAGGCACTGTCTCAAACCTTTTTGATTACTTTCAGATCACAGTCTTGATGGCACATTTAAAGTTTCATAATGATACACCAATGCATTGGTAAAATATAGCATTTTATATCCTAATACTCTATTGTTGTCAATGGCAATTTCATGTTTTGTTCAATTATAGCGCCACTAAGTGCTCGAAAAAGTAGGTTTTACGAACAGTTGAGAACAGCGAAAAAAGTTTTTAAACGATTTTTTAAATTTGGAGATCATTCGACTCACCATAAGCCAAGGATTCAGAGGAAAAAATTATTTTTGTTGTGTGGCTTACAGTTCAAATGTTATTAGCATAAATCTTTTGAAAGTTTGGACAAGTGGTGGCACTAGAGAGTTTGATTTAAATACTCCAAACTTGCTACGGTTAATGTTAGGACTGTCCTCTATCAGTGTATAAAATTATACAACTTTCCCCCGAACGGTTCTATGGGCTGCCATAGACTTGCAGCAGAAGAGGAAGAAGAAGAATAATAAATGTATATGGTCTGAAGATGATCAGAGTCAAATTTGGTGCAAATCGGACGAACGGTCTAGGAGGAGATTGAAAAAGCATATTTGTAGCATTAATCAAAATAGCAGACAGGAAGGTCAGCCAAAATGAGCAAAATTGGTATCAGTGTTTTTGCTATGATCCATGGAATCTATCAAAATCAGTTTCATTACAATAAGCTAATGCAAACAAATTTAAATTTAAACATTTTTATTGGCATTTTCGGAAATTTCATAATTTATGGTTAATGAATGGTTTATTACTCTTGACCAATAGGTAGCGCTGTAACCAAAATGGTGTGACGTGGTCAGTGTGACGTGATGATGTCTCATACAGTTTGGTGTCAATATGTTAATGCTAATGTACGCAAAAGATATTAGCATTTTTTAAATTTCGTTATAACTTTTGGCCCCAAAATATTTATGTACATTCAGGGCATGGTGCCGAACATTTTTGTAGTGAATGTTGAAACGATACGCTAATGCGTTCTCAAGATACATAATTTTAGAACTAAATTCAAAATGGAAGACACCCAAATTGGCGGCTATTTTGACATGGCTGACATGGGAAAATTTGATATGGTTCGATTCGTCATGATGCACCGAATATAAAGAGACTAGTTTTGTGATCTTTGGACAGACCTTTCAGACGTTTTAAGTAAAAATAGCCATTTTGCGTATATCCTGACCAATAGGGGGCATTGTGACGAAACTCTGTAGGTAGCCTCAGGTCATGCTTGTTATAACACACACCAAGGTGTCAATATGCCAAACCGTTACGGAGATATAGCCACGCATAGATTTTTGCGCGCTTTTTGTAGAATTCTTTTGCGTGTTATTTGAGAACGGTTGGACGAATCGACTTGAATTTCATAACTTTTTTATGCCAGCATGGTCTGAAGATGATCTGGATAAATTTTCAGGACAATCGGTGCAACCTAGGACGAGTTCGAAAAAGTAGGTTTTACAAACGATTGAGAAAAACTAAAGCTTATGATTTTTGAATTTTAAGCCAAGGAATCAGAGGAAAAAAATAATTTTCCTTTTATGGCTTACGGTTCAATAGTTATTAGCATAAACTTTTTGAAAGTTTGGACAAATGGTGGCGCTAGACAGTTTGAATTAGAGATTCCAAACTTGCTAAGGTTAATGTTAGGACTGTCTTCAATCAGTGTGCAAAATTATACAACTTTCCCGCAAGCGGTTCTATGGGCTCCCATAGATTTGTGGCAGAAGAGGAAGAAGGAGAATAATAATAACGCTAACGATTTCAATAGGTGCCTAAAAGGTGCCCCTAAAAATAAAAATCTTACCGACCTTGAATGTTAGTGTAACTCAAGAACACAACAAGGAGGTGTCTGAGATCTACTACACTAGTGTTTTGCAGGGGATTCTGTGGTTGAAATCTGAACTGACCCCAAAGTTGGAGGCAGCGAAGCGGTCGGAGGCAGAGACGTTGTTGGTGGATTGAGTCGTGTGGGCGTAGTAAGCGTTGATGTTGGCCAGAAGTGTGCTCATGACCGCAGGAACACCCGGACACATGTACTTCGACGATAGACACGCAAAATGCCTGAACACAAAAGACGAGGTTACTGACATTTACAGGACTGAATGTAAACACACTTCCTGTATGCTCTCATAGTTATGATTACTATGTGATGACTATATATCAGAACCCTGTTAAATAAGACGTGAACAATATGATAAAAAAATACAGTTATTTTATAAAAATATCTTAAAAATAAAAAATTGGAAAAAGTATGTTTCAAACTAAAACATTATCATGATGTACGTAAGTATCAGCCAAAATCTATTCCGCATTATAATTTTGAGCATTTACAACCAACATCCTCACCATTAAAAGTGTTTTACATCTAAAATATTTACTACAAAATATTTTTCAACTACAATCTCAACACAACAAAAAGTTTTTTTTTGATGGGTTTTTTTGACCATAATGCAATTTATTTTCATCTAAAACCTATCCCACAATAAATAAACAAACAGTAAAAGTAAACAAAATCTTTCCCCCAATATATAAGTAAACTAAACTAAATTTCAACTACAGTCTTTACAATAATGAAATGTCTTTTCAATCAAAAATATAAAATAAAGTAATTTTCATTCAAAATAATTTTTTTTATTTTTACCATGATGAAAACTTTTTCCACCACAGTAAGAAACAGCATAACATTACTGTAATTCTGCCAGAAATCTGAGACGCTACTGATTAAATCTAATGTCATATTTTATATTTTTCAGCACTGTCACTTAATGACTTCTAATTCAATTTGAAAACGTTAAACTCCCAACCAATCGTATCTCACTAATGCTTTACAATTCCTGCATTAACTATTCATACTCCATCTTTGAACTCAGCTAAATATACAATGATTTTAAAGACAGGTCATGATGGTGTTCAGCTGATGAGGAACATTGATTAAACGATGTTGGAGTTTTACTGTTCCAGTGCTGTCTACTCTTCACGACACACATGTCTCCTGAGACTCTGATCTGAACATGAATCATGTCCTCATTATTATGGACATCCTCGTCTTTGGTGGCCGGAAGCTAATGAGGTGTTTCCAGCAGCGCTCTGAATACACAAACTTATAAAATACTGAACTCTCACGCGTCTGCAGAAAACCAGTGTTATTTCAGTACCAGTGATACTGTTATAGTTTTGATTAATATAAAGTTAAAGTTTCATATTTTCCATTTTGCATCAGTCGAGCTGAAACACCTGTCACTCAAGACAGTGCTCCTGACCGCGCTGACCTCCATCAACAGGGTAGGGGACCTACAAGCCTTCTCTGTCGATGAAACGTGCCTGGAAATTCAGGCCGGCTGTTCTCACGTCAGCCTGAGACCCCGGCCCTGTGCCCAAGGTTCCTACCACACCCTTCCGCGATCAGGTAGTGAACCTGCAAGCTCTGCCCCAGCCTAGAGTTGCTGTGTCCTGCAAAAGAAAAATATATGTGGACCGCACCTGGAGCTTCAGACGGTCCGAGCAGCTCTTGTATGCTATGGAGCTCAGCAGAAAGGGAATGCTGTCTCCAAACAAAGGTTGGCCCATTGGGTGTATACGCCGTCTCCCTGGCATATCAAAACCAGGGAGAGCCGTGCCCCTTAGGTGTTAGAGTCACTCCAAAAAAACAGAGTGTTACTTCATCCTATTAGGGATGGGAAGATTCCCCGATTCGCTCGGTGCATCGGCTTAAAAAGTTAACGATGCGATGCATCGGTTTA
>JAUMHE010000043.1:20830464-20841409 GCA_032359235.1 Enteromius mattozi | reverse complement strand
AAAAAACGAAAAATGAATGCCTTTGACAGTGTTTCTAATACTGAATGCTTTCAATGTACCTTGTTCTGATAAAAATATAATAAAAAAAAAAAAATAAAATAAATCATGTTTATTATTTAAAGCAATAATTATTTAAATTTACTTCAAATTATATGTATTGATATTCACTATATGTACAATAATGACTAAACAACATATTTTGTTCAGTTTAACAAAAACTTAACTATAACGCTTTTTAAAAATAAAATGATTATTATTAAAAACAAAAATTACTTACATAATTTTTTACATACTTTTGCATCTTCATTTTTAAATCAAAGCAAAACCTAGAGTAGAATTGACACTTTTGGTCGTCACAATCACACAGTGTAAGCAGTGAAGCCTCACTCTGCAGGCAGTCTGCGTTGAGCAGGTCCTGGCACTTATCGTGGCATTTGACGCCGCACTCGGAGCAGCGCATGCCCTGCCGGGCGATGCCCCACAGCAGACCCTCACACTCGTAGCAGTAGGTGGGCGTCGTGGCCGTCCAAACCTCGAAGTTGTGCGGCGTGGTGCAGGAGATGGGGTAGATCAGAGCCTGCAGCGTCTTCTTATACACATGACTCTTCTGCACAAACACACATAAGCGATACTTAGAACTATATATGTGACCCCAGACCACAAAGCCAGTCACTTTTTAAAAATTGAGATTTATACATGAGAACAGATGAATCCAGTAAACTTAGTGTGAGGTAGGTTTTGTTTATCTGTTTTTATTCATTTATCCCGCATCTTATTTAAGTGATAGGAAACAGTTTGCTCAGATTAAGAATGTTTCGTCAGAGCCTGTTACAGTAACTCGAGGTGTTCCACAAGGGTCATTGAGTGCGCTTTTACTTATTATTTATATGTGAACCTGGACCACAAAACCAGTCATAAGGGTTGAGATGCCATTACCTGAAATAGGTATTGATAAAAGGCATTGATAAAAGTTCTTAACAATGCATATTACTAATCAGAAATTAAGCTTTGATATATTTATGTCAGGAAATTTACAAAATATCTTCATGGAAGATGATCTTTGGTATGATTTTTGTAATGATTTTTGGCATAAAATAAAAATCAGTACTTTTGACCCATACAATGTTGGCTATTGTTACAAACATACCTGTGCTGCTTATGATTGCTTTTGCGCTCCAGGGTCACGTATAAATATGCATGCATATTTTAAATTAGTTTTTATTTTTAAATGATCAGTCTTCATTTTAATTTTAATTAAAGATTTGGTAATTCTGTTACTGAACTAATACTTTCATGGCTGAACAATATACTCTACAGTCAGTTTCACGAAACATTTTTATTACTTAAAGCTAACATTGATATTAAATGTATACACTAATTTATCATTGAAATATTATTTCAAATTATAATTTATTTAAAAATCTCTCCACTCTTCATCATGACATTTAGTTTATGCAGGAATAAAAATATATATTTTTTACAAAATAAAATAATATTTATTCATATTTTGCATTGACTTTTTTCAGCTTTACTTTAAAGTTTTGTGTTTTTTAATCTTTTTTGTTATTTTAATATTTCCATTTTTAATTTATTTTAAGTAAATTAATTCTTAGTCATTTCAGTACTTCAACTATAATATTTAGATTTATTTATTTATTTTATTTACAGCATAGTCAAAAATATTTGTCATTTTGTTTTTGTTTTAGTTACTGCATTTAACAATTATTTGAAAAATGTTTTAATAATAGCAAACCTAAAACACATCAAACATGAGAGACTCACATACTGGTGCCACAACACCTGACATGCAGTGGAGCCTTTAGTATTAAATGGGTGATAAAAATGCATTTTTAATTTAAAGTTTGGCCAAATGTAAGACTCGTCACTTACCAGCTCCTCATTGTTGAGTGTGCTAGAGGCCATAGCAGATGTGATTCCAGCCTTACGAGAGTTCTGCACTAGAGACTGAAAAGCCACACCAGACATCATTACTATTCACATAGAGAGCAAACGGAGTCTTCCCAGATGTTTTACCAAAGAAAAAACCCAGTCATCATCTCACACGTTCAAAAGAGATCTCAAGAACATCTCAGATTTCCCAAGGCTTGAACTTAAAAGACTTATAACTAAAACACAGATAACTGCAACATTTACTAAAAGAAGAAGGTGCCTTAATATTAAGTTATAAATGCTTACCATAGCCTGAGTCCAAACAGCAGAGGCAAAAAAAAAACAAGACAAAAACACATTTCATTCACATTTAATTGATCTTTAAAGAAAAACGTATGTGTCCAATCAAAAGAATGCACAAGCTTTAAGAATGTATTGCATTCCTAACACTGATACAGTAAATGTTTTAAAGTAGTACTTATCAATTACTAAAGCATGTCTGTGCTTGTTCTACTTTACACTAGGATGCGTTTTATTTATTAGATAATCTGGGACACTTTTGTACTTCTGATATTGTAGTGTACTGATTTGTAATTGCAACCAATTTCTACTGAAACTCTCAGGAACCAGTAAACCAGTCCGTTCCAACGCAGATGAACTGAACATTAGATGAAGGTTTTGATGTTGGTTTCTCACCAGATCTCTGACTAGAGGAATAGTCTTCCTCTTCCTTAGATCAGGCATGCTGTCAATGCTGTACAGCGCTCCGCCCATCCTGGAGAAATAGACATCATCAGAAGCATAATGTTGCATGAAAATAACTTCCTCGAAGGCACACAAAAAATCACATCCATTTACTGCCTCGTCATCAACAATATAACCAATATGCTTTGAAATAAATTACTGTAAACATTTACTCTCTGACTAGAGTGTGCAGAGCAAAATACCAAAGTAGAAATTATGCTATTTTTGCATTTACACATTTGGCAGATGTTTTTAACCACTGCATTCAAGTTATGCATTTTATTACTTCATGCATTCCTTAAATTACACATAAAATTGTCTTATGTTTGTTCAGAAGTCTGAGGAATTAATCTGATTAAATAAAGACTTGAGTTTGTGAGTGATCAACGTCAGGTCTTTGAACTTGTAGATTGCTCTAAAAACAGAGCTAGTGGAGATGAGTGTGACTTTGACTCACCCTCCTTTACCGAACCACAGTGACTGAGAGTCTGTTTCTCCTCGAGCCTGAGATAAAGACAGAGAAAGAGCGAGAAAGAGAAACAATGGATTAGTTTTATTAATGGATTACCTTTGATTGGAGTATAAATGTTTTCTGTATTCAACACAAACACAGCAACACAACAAGACTTACTAAAACAAACCAGGGTTTCCGTTCACTGAAACTAAAACCATCAACATTTAGCTTGAAACATTAACTCAATATATATAAATAAAATCTAAAACTAATTATAAAAAATACTTTATATGTATATTAGTGCTGTCAAACGATTAATCACATTCAAAATAAAGGTTTTTGTTTACATACTATATGTATGTGTACTGTACTGTAATTTATTTATTATAAATACACACACACACACACACACACACAATATATATTTTGAAAACATTTACATTTACATGTGCATATACATTTATATTATTATATTTTACATTATATATAAATATATTTAATGTATAAACATAACATTTTCCTTAAATATATTCATGCATGTGTTTGTATCTATATATAAATAATTAATATACACATTACACACACAAATATTATGCAAACAAAAATTGTCATTTTGTACATGATTAATCATGATTCATCATTTGACAGTATATATATAGCAAAGATAACTTTTCTATAAATAAAATTAATAATCTATTAATAAAAACTATACAGACATTTAAAAATTAAAAAAAGACAAAAACTCAAAATTACTAAAACTTTACTGAATCTTAAAAAGAAAATGATATTTTAAAAATTGAATAAAAACTATAATAGTACATCACACTAAAATAACACAGAACAATCCATTTTCTTTAACAACCAGGATAAAGTAGTAACAACAGAGTATCAGTCATTCAATAAACCTGACACATAAATATAGCATTTAAATAACATTAAAAATTGTATTTAATAAAATGTGCAATGGGTTTTAGCTATTTTACAACCAATTATACTGATAAAAAAAAAATCCACAACATTTATAAAACTGGATGTTTAGAATGTTTATTCAGAAATATGTATGCAATAATATTTTGCTATAATGTAAAGGGAACATCTGCAAAACATTCTTAAATATTTTTTTTTATTCGGAAAGCAGCAATTTTGTGATGTTTGTAATTACGTACAAATTCATGTAAAGTAATTTTTAATGAATGACTTCCGCCAACTATTTTAGCTCATATTTTATGCAGACAATGCTTACACAAGTCAAAAACTTACACAAAACCACCACAGAACGGTCACACCAACAACAACGGACCCACCTGACAGTCTCGTCCAATCATGGGTCATCCGAGCGAACATGCAAATCGCTAAAGCAATGAAAAGAGACTGGAAAGACGACAAAACGGTGGGATACAAACAGACAACAAAAGGATAAAGTGTCAACAGAATAACGCACACAAAAAAGAAGCAAAGAGGATGTGGCAAACTGCAAAATAATCATGAGAGCGGTTAGAGTGCCGTTAGCATTAGCATGGTGTCTCATCGCATTATAAACACCGGGCAGAAAATGTGTACGGAAATATAAAAATAAATATAGTTTAATTTCTGAAAGAAACTGAGAGAAAATGAATGTAAGCTTGCAGCGATTGTGGAGATTCGTTTTAAGTACTGCTGTCAAACGATTAATCACATCCAAAATAAAAGTTTCTGTTTACATAATATATGTATGTGTTCTATGTATATTTATTATGTATACTGTATATAAATACACACACATACAATATATATTTTGGAAATATTTATATGTATGTATATGATTTTTTTTTAATATGTTTATATTATATATAAATATATTTAATATATAAACATGACTTACAATTATACATTTAATAAATAAACAATTTTTCTTAAATATATGTGTTTGTGTGTGTGTGTGTATATATATATATATATATATATATATATATACATATATACATATACATAATAAATATACACAGTACACACACATATATTATGTGAACAAAACTTATTTTGGATGCATGAATTGTTCGACAGCACTAGTTTTAAGTGAAAAATTAAAACGACAAGCTTATTTTTCCTTGTGAAATAATGTAAACTGAAACTCTCGCAATAACACCAGGTAAAAAGTAAACTGTCCATTGTGATTTCCTGAATTCATGCTGATTTCAAGCCATAAACAAGACAGAAATCAATATAATATTCTTGGTCCAGCAGTAGTTTAGAGATTTTCTTCAGAAATGTAAGTCTAGTGGACGGCCTCACCTCCTGTAATTGTTGTCGGACTTTCTCAAAGAGTCGTAGCCAGTTCTCCTTAGCTCTGACGGCAGGGTCCACCGGCTCCTTCGGCTCCTCCACCACCGGTTCACTGCACACAAGAGGTGAGATTGTTCACATCTATAATGCAACACAATTAATCTAACAATTCCCTGGAGCTATCTGTTGGATTCATCCACATTAGACTGCAAAAAAACAACTTTAATTCGGCCAATAAATGTGGTTTGTTGGCCAAGCTCGACTGATTGGCAGGTTTTAAAGTGGTTTTGGGCACTAATCAACTGGTCACTCTCAGAAACCAGGTCGTAGACCATCTAAACGAGGTATAGATCCTAAAAGTCTTTTTAAATCATTCAGTTAATGTTGGTATGGTTTGTTGTTTTTAAAGGAGTTTTTGCACTCATCAGCTGGTCAGACCGGAAGACATGCTGGTTGGCTGTCTAAACCAAGTCAAATATCCTAAAATTATCCATTAAACCATACAATAATTTTTTGTTGTCTGTTAAAGCTTGTCAAACAGGTCTGGTTTGCTGAGTTGAAAGTGGTTTTGGTCACTTATCAGCTGGTCAGGTCAGAAGACACGTATGCTGACCATCTAAACCATATCCAACATCCTAAAAACATTTATTAAATAATCCAGTTATGGTTTGTGCATTTTAGGTGGCCAAGCTAGTCTGGTTTACTGATTTTTAAAGTGGTTTTTGGCACTTATCAGCTGGTGAGGCTGGATAACACGCTGGCTAACTATCTAAACCAGGTCAAATATCCTAAAAATACAGCTTTAAAATCATCCAATGATTGTGGTTTGTGCATTTTAGATGCCAAATTAGTTTGTTTTGCTGCTTTAAAATGGTTTTGGTCACTTATCAGCTGATCAGGCCAGAAAACAAGCTGGCTGATCATCTAAACCAGATTAAATATCCTAAAAACACAGATTAAATCATCTAATGATTGCAATTTGTGCATTTTAGATGCCAAATAAGTCTGGTTTGCTGGTTTTAAAGTGGTTTGGGCACTTATCAGCTGGTCAGACTGGAAGACATGCTGGTTGGTCATCTAAACCAAGTCAAATATCCTAAAAATATAGCTTAAAAAATTACTGAATAATTGTGGTTTGTACATTTTAGGTGGCCAAGTTAGTCTGGTTTATTGGTTTTAAAGTGGTATTGGCCACTTATTAGCTGGCCAAGCTGGAAGACAAGCTAGTCGACCATCTACACCAGTTCAAATATCCTAAAAACAAGCCAAGCCAAAAAACAGCTTTAAAATCATCCAATAAATGACATTTAAGCATTTTAGGCTCCCAAGTCTGGTTTGATGGTTGTAAGTACCTCTCAGGTTCAGGTATTGGTTCCTCCTCTTCAAAGGGAGGAGATGGAGGTGGACTCTCAATCTTTATTTCCTCTTTTGGAGGTTCTTCCATGAGAAACTCGTCTTCTTGAAGCGGAAGTTCCTCCTCCATCAATGGCTCTACTGTGGGCAGATCCTCCTCTGTCGGGGTTGGAGGTTTAGGTTCTGGTGCAGGAGGTTTGGAGTTGGTGATTGGGGCAGGACCGGGAAGTTCAGGGGATTTGGTTGCAGGTGGAGGCATCTGTTGAGCAGCAGGAGCAGGAGGCTGAGCCATTGGAGGCTGGGATTGTGTTGGTGGAGGCTGAGATTGAGTTGTTGGTGCAGGAGGTGGTGGTGAAGGAGCAGATCCACCCAAACCAAACACGGCAGTCAACGGCTTAGCCATGGCGAAGAAGGACTGAACCGAAGGAATCGGGCCTGAGGACTGTGGTTGGGGTGGGGCTTGTTTTTGGGGGGCAGGAACTTGCTGGGTTGGGGGTTTGGCTTGAGGTTGGGGTTGCGTCTGATTGGACGGTTGAACTGGAGGTTGGGTGGCGTTTTGAGACTGTTGATGAAGCGAGGCTTGTTTCTCCAGAGGAGGTCTGGTGGTTGATGGGACGTCCAGCGTTGGGACGGTGCTGGTCGGAGTTGGGGTGAACGGATGCTCTTGGTCCTCGTCCACTGGATACGAATCTTCCTCCTCGTAATTAAACTCCTCCTCACCCTCGTACATGTCCACCTCCTCTGGATACAGGTCACCATCTTCCTCATACAGAGCTCCTTCTTCTCCGCCGTCTTTACTGTAGGCACATTCGTCGCTGTACGCCCCCTGCGTCTCGTCCCAGTCGGGCGAGCCCTTGCTGTAGGACACAGATGAGTGACAAGAGTGGTACGAGTCGTTCTCGTCGTAAAGTTCTCGCTCCCCGTACTCTTCGCTCAGTTGAGAACTACAGCGACTGAGCTCGGCTGAGGATGCATAGCTCCCGGTCGGGCTGGAGGAGGATGAAATGTGAGCAAAAGATTAGGCATGCACTTTGTATCTCGGAAAGACTCATTTCCAAAAAGATGCAATCCCGCACACTATCAGTACTTGCTAAATATGAAAGTTTCTTGTCACCTCGTGCAAGTATTGATAGTGTGTAGAATTGCATCTTTTTATCCATTTGATTTTGACAGCGTTGTTGTCTATTTTTCCCACGCACCTATCGTTTTTTTTTTCAGGTGTGCTGAATTTGTGTTGATTGAGTAATTTAGAAATATTTAACTCCGAAAGTCTAAGTGCATTTTGCACAAAAATAACATCTTGAAATGAATAGTTCTGTATCCCTCTGTGTTGTGTTTGTTTATTTGTTCTGTTAGGAAGATAACTGAGCCTTTAAATTAAATTAAATTTATATTTATAAGCTGCTTACTACTGGCTATTAACGTTGGTACAATGCTTTATAAAGGATAAACTGACTATTTACTAATGCTTAACTATTGATTCATAGCATGTAGTTATTATAAAGTGTTACCGATATTTATCAGAAAAAGAATCTTTACTGAAAGGGAAAACAAGATTATTTTTCAGACTAATTTTAATCAATTGATCTAGGGGTGTCCTCGAATAGTCGACGATTCAATGCTTCGATTCTAGGAGCCTGATTCGACTCCCAATCTCTCAGTCAAATATTCGTGGGGAGTTATGATCATAACATTTGACTATATGGGGGTGCTCAATGTCAATTTCACACAGAACTACCGGTTTTCTCCCAATAAGTTAATATACAGCCTATTAAAATAATGCTGTAAATAAGAATCTGAAAAGAAAGAAGCTTTAAATAAATATTTTAACCTGCGTGAATAAATCCAGCCACCCCTATAGATTTAAATTTAGTCTCATCGCTGTGACCAACAAAGGTGCATCTTGGCGGCAGGGATTTAAATCTTTAACCAGACTCAAATTAAGGCAGAGTGAAAGACTGGATTTTTTCGATCAGGTAGGGTGCAAGTGATTTCACAACATTTCAGCTGGTTTATATATATCGTGTATATTACTTATGTCGTATAAGATTTCGTTGAGATACGCTGGAGTAAAGCCCTTATCTCTTCCGCACATAGCGTGAGCAGGATAAACAATGCAGAATAGTAATAACTATGACTGGGACTGTCATATACATAACGTTGTAATGAGAGCTTAACTGTAAACAATGTTGTGAATTCTTAGGGTTTCAACAACGTTTAATGTTCATTTAACTTCTTTTATCTTTTAATGGAAACATAAAACATTATTTACTCCGTTTGTATCTGCGAGGCATCTGTTACACATTTACCCTGTTTGTTAACATCAGTAATGATGACTATCCAATGACTGACATGGCTCTTATTCTGCCCCGCTCCCAAACATATGGTTAAACTATCAGTTGACTATTGGCAAGATTCGAAAATTCCATTTGACTGTGAAAATCCTTAGTCAGGGACACCCCTAAATTGATCTAAATTTAAGTAGCTTTATCAAATATTTTTCAGTTGATTTTCAGTAAATATCAAAAATATTTGTACCGAAAAATCCTAATCTTATTTCTTGTATAAGAAAAATAACTTTGCAGTGCTTCTGTATTAATCATATATTTGTAACTTGACACTGAACACTGCAAATAGGAGCTATAGCAGAAGATACAAGAGGGTTAGTATTAGTACTACTACTGCTTTTCTTTTTGCAAACAGGGCTGATCCAGGAACAGATCCATTGAGCCCTTAAGCAAGTCATGCTGATGTCAAGTATTTTTATAAATCAATGAAAACTCCTCTTGTTGAATAATGGAAGAGAAACAAAGGAGACAGTAGAATTGAAAGGTCTTTGTGTGGTGAAAAAGTAGCAGAAAAAAGAGCGAGATAAAAGATACTCCGATCAGACATGATGAATGAGTCCATTACAGAAAAAGTGAAGAGAAAGGAGCAAAGTGACTCTCTCATACCTGCTGAGAAACACCTTCTCACACTCACACCGTATCGATTCACTGTGTCATGATTGTTTCAGAGTTGTTTCATTAATAATGAATGAATCAGTTTAACCAAAAATAAAACCAGTCTGGCCAAAATGTATTTAAAATAAATATGTTGGAAATAGTTTGGCTTAATAAAATTAAAAAAAATTAAACATTAAAGCTCCAAGCTTTAATTAAAGCCAAAGCTTTGTCTTCAAGACGCACAGAGACACAAGGCACATTAATTGCAGTCTTAAAATACATTCTGGGTACATTTAAAATATAGGGACAAAACATATATAGACATATTTTCCTATCTATATATCTATCTATATTTCTTCCAATATATGACTGAGGTCTTCACCAAAAATGTTTAATCTCTCCTTGGCCCAAGCCACTGTCCCCAACTGCTTCAAAACTCCAACCATCGTTCCTGTTGCAAAACATGCAAGTGCTATGACCCCCAATGACTTTCGCCCTGTTGCCCTCACTCCCATCGTAGCAAAGTTATTTGAGAGGCTGGTCCTCTCCAACCTAAAAACACGCTTGCCACCAAAACTGGACCCATATCAATTTGCCTATAAATCCAACAGGTCAACCGAGGATGCAATTGCCTCAGCTCTCCAATCTGCCCTGACACACTTGGATGGAACCAACATGTATGTCAGAATGCTATTCATTGATTTCAGCTCTGCCTTCAATACTGTGATCCCATCCAAGCTGATCTCCAACCTCTGTGATCTTGACATCAGTCCCTCCCTCTTTAACTGGACCCTCGACTTTCTCACCACAGTCTGTTAGAATCAGTAACCACACCTCCTCCACCCTGACTTCAAACACTGGAGTACCACAGGACTGTGTGCTGAGCCCAATCCTCTACACCCTTTTCACTCATGATCAAGTTTGCAGATGACACCATGGTGGTAGGCCTTATCGGCAGCCGGACGCGAAGGGCTTTATTCTGCGATAACAACCTGCTGAATGTACAATTTCCCGCTTATTCACGGCTTCTTGCCACAAAAGTAAATACTTAGACACGAAACATCAATCTGGGAGTCAGTTGAGTCATCTTCTATCCACTGCTGAAAAATTGAGTTTTTGAAATGAATGTTGAAGTCCTCCATTTTAACTTGTGGTTAAGCGTTTTAAGCTGCAAGATGGCGCCAAACTGTCAGCGACAGCAGAGTGATAAGTATAATCATATGGCGCTTTTCCACTACACAGTACCAGCTCGCCTCGGCTCGACTCGACTCGGCTCTGTTTGGTTTTCCACTGTGTA
>JAUMHE010000043.1:20803558-20824625 GCA_032359235.1 Enteromius mattozi | reverse complement strand
GCAACACGACGTGTAAAAAGACAGAACTAAGTCATGATAATCAGTAATTATGTCTCCACTGGATCAACAAATGCCTCGTTTGTAATGCGTTTTATTGTTTTGGTGTCATAGCGCCGGGACGCAGCATCACGTTATGGTAAGAGGTGTGACGTCTTGGGTTACGTATGTAACCCTCATTCCCTGATGGAGGAAACAGAGACGTTACGTCAATGACTGACGTCATGGGGTCTCGTCTGGAGGCCAGTCCGCTCTGATCTTAGAGAACAAGCCAATCGGGATTGGCTGGTGAGGGTGCGCTAGCCACAATCATGTGCCTCGGCGACACTTCACAGAATGCGTGCAGGTCTCCCATCCTCTTCATGGAGGGAAGTGCCATCAGGAGCAAAGTTTTCTGAGACAGAAACCTCAGCTCGACTGAGTCTAGCAGCTCGAAGGGGGCCTTCTGTAGTCCAGATAGGACAACGGAAAGGTCCCCAGAAGGGATGAGGTTGGAATCAACGACAATCAAGTGGTGCCGGACGATCAAGTGGTGCCTTCCCAAGGAAAGTCCATCCACCGCATCGTGATAAGCAGCGATAGCAGCGACATAGACCTTTAAGGTGGAAGGGGACAGCCTCTGTTCCACCTTCTCCTGTAGGAAGGTAAGGACCACAGTGATTGGCCATCTCTGGGGGTCCTCATGATGAGAGGCGCACCAGTCAACGAACAGACCCCACTTCAGAGCATAGACCTGCCTCGTAAAGGTGGCTCTAGTCTGAGTGATGGTATTCACTACGGCCTGGGGAAGGCCAGAGAGGTCTGCTGCGTCCCGTCCAGAAGCCACACGTGCAGGTTCCATAGATCGGGGTGCGGGTGCCAAATTGTGCCTTTTCCCCTGAGGAAGAATTTTCCCACAAAGAATCTACCAGGGAGGGGCTGCCAATAGGAGCACGAGGTCCAGAAACCAGGTACATGCTGGTCCGTAAGACCGGTAGAAACCGGCGCAGGGCTAGCAGTACAGCCAGCAACTAGAGGCAGTTGATATGCCAATGCAGGCGGTGTCCCGTCCAGGAGCCCGCGGCTGCTTACCCGTTACACAAGCACCTCAGCTGGTCAGCAACGGGACAGGCTCAATCGTGTCTTTCACCAAAAGAACCGCGTTCTCCACATGCAGGACAGAGGCATCCATCTCTGAATGAACAGAAGTGAAAAGAATGCCTGTGAACCTGGGTGGGCGCCTGGCAAACTGAATCACATAGCCGAGTCTGATCATCCTGATCAACCAACGAGACGGGCTGGGCAGCGTGAGGCACACTCCCAGACGACGTGCAAGTGTGACCAGAGGAACGACCACTGACGTACCAGCAGCAGGGCAGCCAAGGGGGAAGCTTGAGACCCAAACACGTGAGGCAACGAGGTGAGGAAACTACCGCACCCAGAAGCACACAGTCAAAAAGCTAATCCGCCATCTTAAATACCCGCATGCACTGGGAGTGGCTGGCGCACCCTCAGTCTCGATGGGCTTGTCATTGACATAACGTCAAAGTGACTGACTGAAAGGGAACATTTCCGTCAAACACTTGAGGTATTCGACCAATCACTGTACACTGGATAAATGGCCAATCAGAGCACACATCGCTTTTTTAGAACAATGAGCTTTGTACAAATCGACCCGTTAAAGGTGCTTAAAAGGTAAAACCATTTTTATTTCCACAAAGAACCATTAAGTCAAAGTTTCTTTAAAGAACCGTCTCTTTCTTACTTTTTTGTAATTGGAAAAAAAGAAGTTTTTGTGAAACAGAAAGGTTCTTCAGATGTTAAAGCTTCTTCTATGGCATCGTGAAGCACCTGTATCCCTATGTTCACACCAGACGCGACTTGCGCGAATAAATCGTGAATATTCGCGCGTAGTTGGACGCTTGAACAAATTTGCTTCACAACAAACGTGAATTCATGTCATAGGGGGGGCTTCTGCCAGGCGGTTCCAGTCTCTGTAGTGGTTAAACATGAGGTAAAATTCGTTTAGGGTATATCTAATAGGCAGACTTTGATTTAATGAATCTAGTATTTATTTCCTTTTTATTCCTGTTTCTATTAAAGTACGAAGATGTATCGTACAGCTCCTCCACATACAGCGACGATGATTTTGTCCTCCATAGTTTCGGAATTCTGCCTCCGCTTGATAGTAATCACGTCACTACTAGAACAAGCTCCTGATTGGTTGGCAGGGTGTCTAATCACGTCTTTGCATTGACTTAACATGTAAATCACTCGCGCTTAACGCTTTATTCGCGTCTGGTGTGAACGTACCATAAGAGTGTAGATGAGTTCTAACAGACATGCAGTAAAGTCATTTGACCCTGGGTTTTTTCCCACAAGGTCTCTAGAGATGCTGTATTTGTGTGGTTTCTCACCCAGCGGCAGCTCGAAGCGCGTGTCCAGAAGCAAACGGTGGAATGTTGGGTCTTTGGTGCCACAGATTTCATTATCTGCCATTATGACCTGAGAATCTAGAGTCAGCCATTCACCTGGTCCTTCCTGAAACACACACACACATTTTGTCATCAAATACAAATAATTGTAAAGTTTTGGGGAAATATTTATATTATATTTACGATATCTAAATATAAATATATATATATATATATATATATATATATATATAATATAAATTGCATATCGTATTATATACACATTGCATATTTGCATGTATATTCTTTTTGAATGTTAAACACAAATAACTTTAGATTACTAGAACATTTTTGATTATTTTTATTCAAGTCAGCCTTTATTATAAAAAATTTAAAGCAACAGTTGCTGACCCAACGTTTTGTATAGATCAGGAAATGCCAACACAAATATATTAATATCTGCAATAACAAATAAATAAAGAAATAAAAACACCTAATCCAAAGCAGTATTACTTGAGTATCATTTAGATACCATTATTGGTTTTATAATTCGTATTAATTGAAATTGTCTTAATTATTCATTTGAATCAGTTTTATTTTTAGATTTTGACCTTTTTTGGTTTGTTTTGGCCATTTTATGTATGTATTTAGTTTTCATTCATTTTATTTTTTGTTTGTTTTGTTTGTTATTTAAGTACATCGTTAAAATAAATTAAAATGAGAAATACAGCCTTATTGAAAAAAAATATATATATATTTAAAGTAACAAAAATATAACCTGATTTCAGAGTTTAAGGCGTGCACCACAAAAAAGCTTGATTGCCCTTAGATTTACTGTAATAGTGACAGTTTTTTAATATAATCATAACTTAACTATTGCTTAAGTGAAACCAAATTTTGCTCTTTTAGCTTAGAACAGATCAAAAACTAAACTGTATTTTTCAGGTCAGTCTACCAGTTAGAGATCAGTTACACAACAGCCTGAACAAGCTTGTTAATTCATATAAATTGTAAATTGTAAATTCAATAAAGTCTTTCCATCAGAAGTGAATCGTCTGATGCCTTTGTCAATAAAGAGATAATCTCTTTTAATTGAAAAGTGGGACCTTCCTCTCTCACAGCACATTAACTCCTCAGTGACCCATCATGTGATCGGTCACAGAGAGCAGAGCTGTTAACCTTTCCTTCCCAGAATGCCGTTGGGAATCATCACCTTGATTTCTGATGACTCGTTAGACTTTTCTCGTCTGTGACATCATTAAGACGGCTCCAGTGATTGGCCAAGCTTTGAGGTCAGTGTTTATCGCATATAAATCTTTCTTGACATCTTAAAAGTACCACATAAAGGTCTTTTTCATTTATTTCTCAGCCAAACATCAATAAAAGTAAAACGAGTCAGCTGTTAATGCTTTTCAGAGTGAAACAGAACTGTGTTTGTTTACACGTGAGCTGCTCATGATCCAGTGTTTTCAGTATCTTAGTTAATACTGATGCTGAGTCATTTATCATGTGCTCTTGGAAACAAAACATGAGCAAACCATCTTTGCAAACTTATAACGAAAAGCATGTATCGAAAAAAGGGAGGCTTTAGGGTCTTCATGTGTTTTTTATTCCAAAACAAAAGCTCTATGGTTTAATGTTTGAAAATGAAGAAATTAGAAGTTATTTATTTACGTATTAGCATTTTTAACAGTTTTAGAGTAAAACAAAATTATTATATTTTTTCTCAAATGTTTGATTTTTTAAAAGTAAAATATATAACAATATTCAAATTCTATATTATATATTTGTATTTAATAATAATAATAGTAATAATAATAATTATTATTATTATTATTTGAACGCTATAATGTTATATATATATATATATATTTTTTTTTTTTTTTTTTTTTTTTTACAGTGAAAAATGTACATTAATATTTTTGTTTAGTTATACTAAAGATCATAAAATATACAATTCTTCTTCTTCTTCTTATTATTATTATCTCGTCATATTGATATATAATCACAAATATTTGGGCCAAATTATGCAACCCTAACAATTAAAAAACCTGGAGGTTCTTTTATTTTAAATGTAAAAAAAAAAATAAAAAAAAATCATATTCACAATGTTTAATTAGCTTTTTTCTCCAAAACACACAGCTTTTTTTTATGTTTTATGATAAAAATCTGATCACTTAGTAAAGTAAACCTCTCCAGCAAGACCCATACATTGAGGAATCATTGAATAAAGCGCCACTGCTTTGCTTTTATATTTCATCAAAAATCCATTAAATTCACTGCTTTCACTATCAAACCTAGCAATATTACAGAACAAATGCACAAACATAACAAATCTCTCCGAACATCAGAGGAAGTTCCTCAGTCAATGTTTGGAAAACACAATAAATACCTTGATGGCTTCAGATCACATAAATCACACAAACAGCAAAGAAAATACTCATTCATTATTGACAGCAGATGATATATTATGCATGTCATGTTATGAAAGCACGAGGAAAAACGCAGGGTCATTTATAAAAACGGTACATAAAAGCAGCAAATGGAAGGAGGCTCAATAAAAGTGCTGCCTTTAAATAAAGCAAGCATTGGTAACAGGACAGAAAGGGCAGAGCAGATCTGAGCCGTAAATCTGAAGCAGATCTAATCAAAAACATGACCTTCACTTCTCTTATCTGTCATCCTGTGTTAGAGATTTCATTTAAAGTCTGATCTCATCACAAAGAACTGTACTGCTCATACTGTACGTTGCTCTTATAAAACTATATATAGATATTAAAATGTCTTTTTATGTCTTTGCATCACACTGCAAAACTTACATAATATTTATGTCTTGTTTTCCTAATACAAATACATTCTTAAATCAAGATACACTTACTTTGATCAAAAGTATCAAAGATATTAATTCTTGTTTTTGAAGGAAACACTCTCCTCAAATTTGTTAGACCTTGAGAATGAATGCTAAATCAGGGAGCCATTCAAATAATTTTATTTTCCCCAAAACTGTTTTCCATTTCATTTTTTCTGGATTCTGTTTCATGATACTAATTTATTACAAAAATGGTGTCTAGTAAAATGTATTAATAAAACGTTAACAGTTTAATCAACCTTCTAAAACTAATCAAATAAAAACATAATTAATTCACAACAAAACATTGTTTTTTTTGTCAAATAAGATGCTGCTCAACAGAACTGTATAAAGAAAAAATTCCTTGGGTTTATGATATTCCTTAAAAACATGACGGATTATTATCATGAATTACATACGATAGCAATACATCTCTGTCATAATTTCTTCAATTTTGACGGATTGCTGTGAAGATCTTTCAGGTTTAGTTTGAGTGAGTATTCAACAGTAGTTTTTCTCAAAAGTTGGGGAAAAAAAGATGTTTAACTTATATTTTCTTAAAAAATAAAAGAAAAACAAATATTTTGTATTTCCAAAATATTCTGATCTTTTTTTCTTAAGACTGAATTCAAAACTTAACAAGAATTCAAATTCTTGAAAAGTCTTATTAAAAATCATAATAGATAACAATATTAGAATAAACTCCAGCTTCCAAATCCCCAAAAGAGTTTCAGGTTCAGTGCTGTAAGCATTACAACATAAAGTAATAAACTACAATATGCGTGATGTTACTTTTTTCTGAACTTGAAATTCAAAATGGAATCGAATTGGGAAGTAGTTTTTAATTTTAGCCTATAATTGTAAAATACTTTTCAGCAGCATTCAGTCTATTCAGTACATTATTTCTTGTATATTCAGTACAAGACAGACGTCACACAAATTAAGGCAATATATGCAAATGAACGCATCTTAAGGGAGGCTCTTTAAAGTACATAATGCATTAAAAAACAAAATGAAACGAAAATGATATGCATACTTATTATGATTATTATGAAGCATTGTGACTCTTCTCTAATGATTCTGAGATCTACCAATTCAGATTTTTTTCTCCCAGAATACAGAATTAAAAAAAGCTAATTGCAACTTTAGTTAACTGAGAGATATAATATCGTAATACAAAATTGTAATATATATTTAAAAATGTGAAAAAAGAGGCAGAATTGTGAGATAAAAAGTTGCAATTATATTTGTAATGTTTTTATTCTGTAAAAAAGAACTGTGAGATAATCACTTCTAATTACCTTTAAGACATTTTTACATTCTTACTTAATGGAATTCACCTTATAAAATTTTGTAAAATGATGTTTGCAAACAAGTTTCGGGAGGATTACGCACGAAATATGAATCACCACTGCTGCCGCCGATCTCCCTATTACCTGATTACCCTATCAGAGCCTCGAAGTTTTCCTTTAAATACTCCAAATTTCCCTTCCCCGTTCCCTTCGTTCTTTGCATCCCTCCGCCGCCCCTTACACCACCATGACTCCGTTATTTGATCAAATGTGGCATTTAATATCTCATTCCTAACCTCAGCAACTAAACGCCATGTCCATTCTGCACAGCCAGAAGCTCTTCCCATTTCACTTCCTCCCGGGGGGCACGCGGGGACCAGGCCGGGCTCCGGGCTCTGCCCAACCCTCACCTCCTAGGGGTAAAAACCCTAGGGTTCGGGGCCCGAGCTCCCAGCCTGCTCCTCGGACAGCGCGCCAAACATGCTTACCGTATTTGTTATCAATGAGGATGTGGGAACTCGTGAAATGATTTTTGTGAATTCGGCCTTAGGAATCTCTATTAGATCCCTAACTAATCTTTCAATTAAACATAAAATCTTAATTAAACAGCATTTCGTTTTCGCTGTCACATTGAAAGCAGTATTATGAATGCCATTATTTCATACTAAGTATAGTTCAAATCTATGAACATATTTACTGACAGATAACTCGAGACCTACTGATATAAACATCTTAATTAAACTTTATTCGGAGTATTACTTGTGCACAATGCATATTTCTTATTAACAAGCTTAAAATGTGTGTTTATGTCACTTTTAATGAGGATTGTGTAATATTACCCTTTAAATGCAACATATTTAAAGTGTACCTAAAGTATACTTGCAATAGCTCCACTTTAGCACAATCAAATATACTAAGCATGTCTTTAATTGGACTTCAGGATTATTTCTGCACATAAAAAAGTATTTGTAGTGTACTGGGCATGAAATAAATGTAATTCAAATACATTTAAGAATATTTATTTTTCACTAGGGGCAGCACAGACCTCGTTTGATTGACGGATGCTCTGCAGCGGGATCCAAACGTAGCCGACCATAGTGTCCCAGATCAATCCTTTATTCCACACCTCCACCGTCAGGCCCAGATCCAGACGATTTATCTCACTGGACAGAACCAAAAAACAGAGCAACCTTTAAATGAAGATAAATGCAGGTGGTGATGCACTGCAGAGTAAATCGCTGAATAAATGGGAAACAAAAGAACAAAGAAGGAATGAAAAAGGCTGCCTGTACTTTCATAAAGACATTGAGATGGAGGAAAGTTAAAAGCTTTTATTGTAATCAACATGAAGCCTGGCATGAAGAGGAAGGCGTGGGTGAAGAGCTCGTCAGGAATCAAGATTCAGTGTTTAGCGTTTGCATCTGATTGCTGGCACCACGCTGAGAGGACTTTATAGACTAAACTGCTTTACATAATTACATCACAGCAAAATAGAAACAAATAGGAAACAAAACATGGCCAGGAGAAATATAATACATATCTAATTTACAAAACAGCAGGACACATTGTTAGAAAGAAAAGCACAAGAGGAGTGAAGACTGCAATACATTTACATTTCTAAGATGCTGCGGTGTTCAGAGTGGTTTTAAATAATATATAAGCAATAAAAAATGCAGCTATTTTGGATTTTTACATTTTATATGTCACATTTCTCAGGGTTTGGAAGTATTTTGTGAGTCACATGTATAACAAATTAAAATACTGAAAGATGAAACTGATGTCTTTCCAACAGAAACAAGAACTTCTTGACCACAGATGATACATATAATAATATACAAATTTATACAGTGCTCATATGAACATATAATGTATAAATGGTAAGCTATAATAAACAAATCAGGCTATATATAAAGTTTAAAAGAAAATATTCCATCACTTAAAATACTATAAACTATATTTCCCAGTTTATATTTCCCAGTTGATTAACAATACATTAAGACAGCTTTCTTGTATAACAGTTTTTCTGAATGTTGTTTAAATATGCAAATTAGACATAATATAATTACATACACACTCATTTGCATACATTTCCAGAATGTAACACTGGCTTAATCCAAGTTCAGAATTCTTGTTTGATTGTGATTTAATTTATTTCCAATAGTCTGAAAAAAAGACATGTTACGGAAGCAAATTAGTTGCAAATTAGTGAAAAGATTTTTGTTTGCATAATATATGTGTGTGTTCTGTGTATATTTATTATGTATATATTTATAAATACACACACACACAGTATTTATTTTGAAAATATTTACATGTACTTCCATGTCTATGTTTATATTCATAAAATGTATATTATAAATAACTATGTTTAATTTATAAACTAGTGCTGTCAAACAATTAATCGCGATTAATTGCATTCAAAATATGTTTTTGTTTACATTATATATGTGTGTGCTGTATGTATTTATTATATATGTATAAACACACACACATACATATAAATATTTAAGAAAAATATGTTATGTTT
Source organism: Enteromius mattozi (assembly GCA_032359235.1). Classification (NCBI taxonomy): domain Eukaryota; kingdom Metazoa; phylum Chordata; class Actinopteri; order Cypriniformes; family Cyprinidae; genus Enteromius; species Enteromius mattozi. Next base: position 20,815,568 of record JAUMHE010000043.1, on the reverse strand, counting down.
ATATTTTAAATACATTTATAAATAATATAAGTTGTAAATACATGTAAATATTTTCAGAATGCATACATGCATGTGTTTAGCCTGTGTATACATAATAAATATACACAGTAAGCATACATATATTATGTAAACAAAAATGTTTATTTTGAATCATGGTTAATCATTTGACTTAACAGGACTAATTTTCATTGTTATTAAAAACCCATAACTGTTTGCTGAGGCTGTTGCACACTACTGTTAGAAACAGTTTTCACCGCACACTCCTTCACATGCTATTTTTAAACCCAGCAGGCTATACAGTTTCTCTTATGAACATCGGCGCTATCAAAGGCTGAGAGCAGAAGGAGATTCTCTGCAGAGCGGTGTTACATAAGAAGAGACTTGATGCACCAGTTCATCCGTCTGCTATCAATGAACAAAAGCGAGCGGGGAAATACGAGTGAATAAACGCAGGAGTGAGCGACAGAGGGAGATAAAGAGAAGATGACAGTGATAGAACGAAGAGAAGGTGATCTCTGAGTAAATCACAACATGAGAGGAAGATCAGGATAACAGAGGGAGAGAGAGGAGAAAAGAAATAGACATGAAAGAGTGATTTATAGAAGCCTGTTTCTGCCACTGAACAAAAAAATAAAATAATTGTGACTTTTTTTAAATTAAACTTTCAAAATTGCAAAATTCAACAGCAAGTGCACATATTTCCTCATATTTAAACTCTTTGTAAATGCAAATTGAGACAATTTTGATAAAATAAAAAACTATAAAATAATAATTAAAAACAATAAACAAAATGAATTTAATTTTTTTTATAAAATTTGGGCACATTTTAAATTAATTTAGCTGAGACACAGTTCTTTGGGCTTCATGATTTTTTCAAAGACTTCATAGAATACTTTTTATCTCACAATTCAGAATTAGTTTCTCAGAACAAAGCGATGTAAACTCACATTTGTGAGGCATTTATATCTTACAATTCTGAATTTATAACATGCCAGGGGCCTGTTTCATAAAAACAGTTTACCAAATAAGCCATGTTTATTTTAGTTTGTCTGACGGTCATTGAAACAGTCAAAAAAATGGCAATCTTTGTGTGAAATTGATTAACTAGGCTGTGTGAAGTGGTATAAATAAATACATTTTGTCTTGAATTTGTGATCAATTTTAAGGCATTTCATTAGACTGAATCATGCAGTGAAAGAATACAATCTAAATACGCACTAACTAGTCTAGACCTCATGTAATGTATGCAAGCGGTCTGTAGAGGTGTTTTGTTTCTGCAAAATACTTGATCATGTAAAATTTTACATCGTTAAAACAATTATTGCAAACGATATATATTGCACATCCCTAGTTTCTCCTGAGAAAAACCCTGTAATCTCCACTAGACAGATCAACACAGTGCTTAAATACAATCGAAAGTCAGAGATCTTAAATATATCTCATCAAATAAGATTAAGATTTTATTTTGCCTAATCATTTAGTTTTATGGCTCTATAATAGAAAACAATTGATTTATATTTTTATTTGTCCTGAGACTGGTAAGTTGAAACTGCAAGTGTAACATGTTTAAAAACTCCATGAAGTGTGCTGAGTCATGAGAGAGAAACTTTTGTCTTGCTGAACGCAGCAGGAATATCCAACTCTGTAACAGCCCTGAAGATAATCAGAGTAAATGTGTTTCGATTAAGACTAATAAAAGATTGACTGTAATGAGTGCAGGAGAGAATCAAAGCAAAACAGGAAAGGGACAACAGGATGAAAGGGGCACAGAGATGAAGAGAAAACGGAAGCAAGAAATAAATCAGAACACAGAAGAAAATATGAAGGACTCACAACATGAAGTCTTGCTCCCAGCTGGGCTGACTGCCCCGAACGGCGATGGTCGTACTTTTCACATTCTGAACCTTCAAAGTCACATATGTGTTGAATTTCTCTGCAGGTTAGAAAAAAGAGATAACCATCAAATACAGTTTTCCAAAAGTATTGTACTGAAGAATGTATAAATTAATTCATGCATTTGTTCTTTTTTATTATTGTTATTAAAATTAAACTAGATTACTAAATGATGTAAAAACAAAAAGTATTTTTTCATTAGTTATATAGTATCATCAAAAATGTAATTTAATTTCATTATTTTTTATTTTAAATAGTTCATATTAACATTAAACTAGATTACTAAGTGATGTGAAAGAAATAAATGCTTTTTCATTGTTACTTACCCTGGGGTCCATCATATTTGGCCTTCTTCACTGTAAAAAACAGACAGAAGAGTAGGAGTTAATATCAGAGAAACAGAACAAAATGAGCTGTTTCTAAACTCTTAGAAAAGTCTGTTGCATTTGGAATTTTGACTAAGCAACTTCCCACAAGTGTTTGATGCACATGCAGTGCATATTCAGAAACAGAAGAGCTCGTGCATTATTGATGAGCTGAAGTCTCTTCATACAGGAATGAGGGGTTTTCTCAAAGTTTTCCATCTCTCTGCACTGGGATGACGTGTGTTCCCATGCATTATTGATGCTTGCTGTAGTACATGGCATGCAGTGCAGAGCAGCATTAATATGCAAACCCGCTCCGAACCCCCACACAACCCCACCCAAAGCTCATCTTCCTCCGAACGGCCATTAAAACAGGAAGTGAGTGTGTTATAAAGCCTCAACTCTACACACACACTCACTGCTGGTCCTCCATAAACGCCTCGTGTGGTTTTCATCCTCACTCTTATCTAAAGTGAGCTGCTTTCTGGGTAATCATACTGTAGTGTATTGCGGTATCTGTGCTGCAGTAATTCCGATGCGTTCGCATTCGTTCCGGCACCTCTGCTGACCGGAATTCCGGCCAATAAAACCATTTGAAAAGATGAGAGCTGAGCGGAAAGTGCTGGCGTTAGTTTAATTTCAGGAGAACTTCTACAGACTCACAGTGCCAAAGGATATGACATCAGAGCAGGATTATTAAAAAATAAATAAAGAGCTGTTCTGGGACTGACCACTTTATTACGGTCTCTGTCAGTTTGAACCGCAACACATTTCTGAATTGTCAGAAATACAGACTAATATGAAAGTTGGTTAAAGTCAAACAGTCTTTAATTAATCGTCATGAAGGTAAATCCACATACCGACAGGCAGGAGACACACACATAGGGTACAATGGGGTAAAAGGCACCTTTGATGTTATTTTTTATCTCCACCACTAGGTGGCACAAAAACGTGATTTAGCACTTTCCAAAACATCTGCTTTTCAAGATGCATGTGTATAGTTGTCTGATCTTTGACACAAAATTGATCCTGTGCTTAATTGATCTGATATTTGATGTTTTTTTAAATGTTGTAGATTCAATCAGCAAACGAGAATTGATAAAATTAATGCATATATATATATATATTTAAAGTTCTTCTTTAATATAATTTAAGATAATCAAAGCAACAGTTTTAAATAACAAAAGAATATGTAAAAGTGTGGTATTAGGGGTAAAAAGCGCTCTGCTGTAGGGCTAAAGGCACAGTAATTGACATGATAACTAATAAATAGCTTTTCCATTTGTTGACATGATATGATTAGATTCAGATGGTAAACATCATATATTAGTTTGGGTGTCCATATTAGAGACAAATACCATGTTTAGAATAAAACCATCATATTTAAAAACATGACATTAATCATATAATATGATAAAATATAATTTGTTGCTACTACTGTAAATATATACTCAATTATTATTGGATCCCCTTCAATACTTTCAGAATCTTTACTTATTAAAATGATTTTGTTTCTGTATTTTAAAATAGGGGGAAAAAAGATGAGACGTAAATTCAGAATTGTGACTTTTCCCCCCTCAGAATTCTGAATTTACATTTCACTAATCTGTTTTTTTAATTCTGCCACAGAAGATGAAAAGCGACTTTTTACATAAAATTCTGACTTTCTCACAATTTTATGTTTCATTCCTCACAATTAGAATTTTTCTCAGAATTACCAGATCATTATTCACAATTGTAAGTTATAAAGACACAATATATATGTTAACTCACTATAGTGAGATGTAAACTCAAGATAAGAAAAATCTTAATTGCAAATTGTTTGTATCTGACAATTCTGAAATTATAACTTGCAATTCTGACAAAGTCAAACAAAGTCTGTATTGTTAGATAAAATCTCACAATTGCAAAATTCTGCTTTTTTACTCATTTATTTGATGCAGTGGCAGAAACAGGTTTCCATAAATTACGCTAGGATGATTTTCTTGAAACTGAGTGACTTTTTTTATTTAGGAGCATGAACATGCCTGCAAAGATTTGACACCCTGAGGTGTTGTGAAATGTGCATAAACTTATGATTATATTTAACCATATTTCATGTATAAAGGCAGGTGCAGCAACCCAAAAAAATAAAATAAAAACATGTATTTTATTATGTCAATTTCTCAACTACCCTCTGAGGAAATTTTGCAAAAGCCTTTTTTTGAAGAAAAGACGCTACATTGCACATTTTTATCAGTTCATGCATTTAAATTTTGATTTAATTGATAATTAATTGATCTTAGCATTGTTATATGCTTTACTGTTTGAGCTTTCAAGAACACTATCAATAAAAAAAGTAAAGAAAAAAAACAAAAAAAAAACAATATTTGCATTTCATGAAAAACAAAAAGTATTATTAAAGTAGTCCATAAGCAAATGTAAAATATTATAGTCTTCTGAAAGCATTCGATAGCTTTGTGTAAAGACCAGAGGCCCTGGGACACCAGAACCATCATCCAAACACAATAAATGCTGGTCTTTCCAGCAGCAAACACTACAGTTTAGAAATAAAGACTTCAGTTCAATTTCACCCAATGGCCTCTTAATTCTGTTTTCAGTACGTCAGCACATTCTTCCAGCGGAAAGCACTCGCTCGGTGCTGCTTTCTCGGGTTCTGACTCATTGTGTCTCTCTGCGGTTTGATCGAGTCCACAGCGTTTTCTCCCCAGGGCTTCAGAGTCACTAATGAATCCTGGACGAGTCAGACCAACAGCAGATCATGTTTACCAGACTCATCGCACGCTGGACATTTAATGGATCCCTGAATTCACCCTCATTTCATTTTATTATGTCCCTCACAAACAAGTTTTCACAGTTTAAGATACACACATTCATTCATTTGTGTGCTTTAAGAGAGTTAGGTTGTTTAGGTAGGTTGTTTGTTCATTAGACACAATCGCTCACAGCAGTGCAAAGTTGATCCTGTGCTTACTTGATCTGATATTTGATGTTTTTAAAAATGTTGCAGATTCAAGCAGCAAACGAGAATCACTAAAATGAATGCATATATTTTTTTAAAGGTCTTCTTTATGATTTTGAGGGGGAAAAAAGATGAGAGGTAAATCTTTTTTCCCCCGTAGAATTCTGAATTTACATTTCACGACATATTACGACAGACAAAATGATGGATAGTTGGATAGGCAAAACACTTGACTGGATGGATGGATGGATGGATGGACAAAATGATAGAAAAACTGTGGCTGGATCAGTGGATAGATGGATGAATGTATGAATGGTAGATGGAAAAAAATGGATAAACAGACAAAATGACTGACAGAATGGTGGGTGGAGGCATAGATAAATGGATGGACTGACAAAACAGGATTGATTGGTGGATAGATTAATGGATATAACGACAGATAAAATGATGGATGGATAGTTGGATGAGCAAAACAACATGGTGGATGGATGGATAGACAAAATTGTGACTGGAGGATAGATAAATGGATGGATGGACAAAACGATTGACAAAAGGTGGATTGATTGGTGGATGGATGGTAGATAGAAAATAATACAAATGAATGAAAGGACAAAATGACTGACAAAATGGTGGGTGGATGGAAGGGTGGATGGATGAACAAAATAATATACAAAATGGTGAATGGATTAATGGATGGATGCTTGTTAGAAAAAATTATAGATGGAGAGATGGATTAATGGGTAGATGATAGGTAGATAGACAAAACATAATAACACAGTCGAAGGAAAGAACAATACAACCAAAAAAAGTAAAAACCCCTGTGATCTGTCCTCTGCCCTGCTTTCATCATGCTTGTGCCAGTTTGCAGGTGAGGCTGGTTAAATGTGTCCCCAGATACACATAAAAATAGATCCTCTGGTCTGATACAGCTCCTTTATATCTGCATACTCGACAGAAATATGACGAGCCGATCCCGGCAGAGAGGCCACGATATACCTAACCCTAACACCCAGGCAATTTTTAAGCCACCGAGATCTTTCCATTTCAAGCGAATCAACACTGAAGAACAGCGACAAACCAGAAGCAATCTTTGCCATTCAGCTCCATCTAAGATTGAATTATAGAGAGGTGGGCAGCTCTATCGTATGGTGTTTCATTGAGTGGAGTTAAAACAGACCACTGTAATATATCAATACCCAGGCCAGATCAATGAAGAGGATGCTGGATCGCAGAACCCAGGAAACTAGTGCTTAATAATAGCTCAGAATCATAAATCACTGCCAATATAAATAATTCAGAGCTGGATCTGCTGCCCACAAACAACACACATCGTAATCAATGACTCCCAGGCCCCATTTATTCACCACAGCCGAGAGGAAAACAACCAGCAAAACCAAGAAAGAAGGCCTCTTGAATGGGTCTTACTGACATGCCCAGAGGAAAATCTTATTGCTCAGATGTTGCTCTTTCATAATTTAGAGCACCATTAAGCCTCCTTCATTTAAGTAATGCATTTCTCCTAAAATAGTGAGAGGCTTTGAGACTTTATTTAAGGATTGGTTCACCCAAAAATGAAAATTGGCTCAAAATGTGCTCACCCTCTAACCATTTGACATATAGATGAGTTTGTTTCTTCATCACATTTGGAGAAATGTAGCACTCCATCACTTCCTCTGCAGTGAATGGATGCTGTCGGAATGAGAGTCAAACATCACAAGAAATCCACACCACTCCAGTCCATCAACTAATGTCTTATAAAGCCAAAAGCTGCATCTTTGTAAGAAACAAATCGATGTTTATGAGGAGTTTTATTGCTCATAATTCAAGTCCAAATGCTTTTGAAGAGACTACGCTGTAGGAAAGAAAAACCATGAATGAGATCTTAAATCATGCTTCTTAAAAACTCTTATATTTGATTCAGAGGAAATCTTAAAGAAATGGTTCCCCCTAAAATGATAATTGGCTGAAAATATTCTTATCCTCGGACCATCTTTGATGTAAGATTTGGTGAAATGTAGCATTGCATCAGTGTCTCAGCAATGGATGCTCTGCAGTGAATGGGTGCCGACAGAATGAGAGCTGATTAAAACATCTCAATAATCCACACCACTCCACTCCAGCACTTAACATCTGAAGAAGACAATGTGTTTGTAAGAAACTAAATTCATCATTACATTGTTTTTAACTTCAAACCGTAGCTTCAGGCTAAAGCTTCCTCCAGTGATAAAGTCCTGTTGTCTCTCATATCAAAACACAGCCACATATTTCTTTACAGCTGTTTTGGCTTGTAAATGGTGCTTGATCTGTGCAGATTTCTCTCCTGTGTCACGACCCGGCCAGTCTAGGGTTGGCAAGGCTGATGACAAGGTGAAAGAAAATTTTAAGTTTAGCCCGTCTCCTGTTCCAGCTCAAATAAACACAAAAAAAAAATTCCACAAAATATTATTATTTACATTGAGTAGGATAGAAGGATCTCTTCAGAAGGGGATCCAGGCCAAAATAATAAACAAAAGGAGAGGCTAACTGAGTTAAAGGCATGAACTTATCTAACAAATAAAATTAAAAGAAAAATACAAAGACCTTCCCTGTCAAGGCAATCCCCAACCTACAGCTTCAGGGTAACCAATAAAAAGTAACAGATAAAAGTTCAATATCAGGAGGAACGAATAATTGTGTACAGTCAACGAAAAAGAAAGTTATTAGTCCTGGAGGACTGACGATACGTTACCCGCTGCGCACCTCAGCGATTATTCAACACTTTCACTACAAGTTCACAACGCCGTTTGGCAACACTACTGCACACAAGTTGTCTGGGGCAGGAGATGAAGGGAAGATCAATCCGACACATGCGGAAGAGCTTCACGACGCACACACACACACAGCTCCTGCCACACTGCTCTGCTTCCCAGCATTCAAACTCTCCCGCTTGCCACGTAATGTCCTGCAGCTGGTCTCAATCAGGCTCTACAAGGAGAGACAGCGAGAGAGAGAGAAAGAGAGAGACTGCGCACACTCCAAAGCACGCAAAATTCACATACATCAACACAATACATGCCTATGAAAGTAAATAAATAAGTTTACATCCAGGGACGTAACACCTGATTCAGACCAGAACACTTTCACTGGAGGAAGCATTATGGACTCAAATTTTAGCCAGAAGCTACGGTTTGAAGTTAAAAACATCGTAATGATAAATTTGTTTCTTACACATTGCTTTTGTCTTCTCCAGATCTTAACTAATGGACTGGAGTGCTGTGAATTATTGTGATGTTTTTATCAGACTCTCATTCAGACGGCACCCATTCACTGCAGAGCGTTCATTAATCAATCACTGATGCAATCATTTCTCTGAATCTGATGAAGAGACAAACTCATTTACATCAAGGATGGCCCGAGGGTGAGAACATTTTCAGCCAATTTTCATTTTAGGGTAAACCTTTGATTTCCTCTGAAACAAATAAAGGAGTTTTTAAGAAGCAAGTGTCTCAGAGAAATATAAGAGATCTCATTCATGATTTGTCTTTCCTACAGCCTATAGTCTCTTCAAAAGCATTTGGACTTCAATTATGAGCAATAAAACCCTTCATAAACATCAACACACATTGCTAACTGTGAAGACCTTGCAATGTTAGGCTGGTAACAGGAGGTGGGATGTTATCCGCCCATGCTGACTGCAAAAGTGTTTTCAATATTACATAAGTGTAATACATTCAGCATATGAACACCAACAAAAATCATAAGAGCTGTATCACACAACAACAGAGAAAGATCAGACCTTATGTAATGAATTCATCTTTAGATTTCATTACACAATCAGTTAAGAGTTATATATGCAAACTGACCGGTGGAGTGCCTGAGAATGTACTACCAAACATACATCTTTGTGATATCTTAAGTAAAAAGCTTAATTCAGTCATGGCCCTTCATGCTACACAGTCTCTCCTGTAATGAACATTGATCCAACACCTCTGTCATGACAAACTGCACATCAGGAATAAGAGCTTTGTCGTCTCATTGAGCAATAAAGCCATAACCCCTTTCCTGAAGAGTCGCTGTGCCTTTACTCAGGGACGTCCTGTAAATCACAGCATTTCTGGTTTACTGCGCAGGGAACGAGGGAGAGGATGGACACTGAATTCCCAGAGGAAGGACTTGAATTCACATGCTAGCTGCTGTCAGAAGCTTAAGATTGTTTAAGTGTAAAGCTCATGTTTCACCCCAAAAAATGGAATTAATATAACTTGCACTGATAATATTTTTTTCATTACAAATAAAAAAAGTATATCTCCATATTGCATTATGGTAATGAATTTCATTTTATTTCATATATATTTTATTTATTATTATTTATACATTAATTTATTTTAGCATTACACTAAAAAGGGAATTGGTAAATCTGCTATACTACTCCTAAAAAAAGCATAATTTTAATATATGTATTATCTATAGATTTTTGCATTATGGTAATGAAAATTAGTTTTTTCTTTTTTGCATTAGCCTACAAGAAATTTTATTATTATTATTATTATTATTATATACAATATATAATATTATGTTTATATTATAATTATTTGTGTGTGTGTGTATTATAAGCAAACAAACAACTAATTTTCATAATAGTGTAATACCAAAATAATATATTTTTTGAGAATTATATATATAAATATTCACGTGTACCTATAATATTTATATATATTATTATTATTTTAATTATTAATTATATATACTATTATTTTAATTATATTATTTATACATTTACTTAAATAGTTTTTTGTTCTTATGTATATTAAATCAATTGTTAAATTAATTAATGTATTTTGTGATAAAACGATTCAAACGTGAATCTTGGCAGGTTTAGTGAGATTCACCCTTGAACAGCTGTGCTCGTTTGACCAGCGCTACTAGTGAGAGAGCAGCTAGTGTTTTATAGTCTGGTGCAGCACAGAATAAGAATGAGCCAGCCACGTGTCAATGCATCACAGCAAAATCAGTAACATGCTGGATTACAATCATCCGGCTATCAAGGCTTTGTTTTTAAAGTGCATCGGATGCACAAGAGTCTCTATGACTATTGTGCAGAACAGATATTGCTTTCAGAGCATGCACACACAGCGTTATCAGTGTGAATGTCGTTTCTGAGGCACTGATAATCAAATCGATCGTAACCAACCTGTCAATCAGTCATTTTATCTATAAAGCTAATGCATGTGAACCTGAAGAAACGTGGAGCTCTGGTTAGCACTGTATAGAGCGTGACCAGAATGATCTTCACAAGAAATGTCATTTCATCAAGCTCGCACACACACCCACCCACACACACACACAGGATTCCCTCACGAGCGCATTTCCCACGCTGTGCTAGAGATTCCCACTCTGCACTGAACAATATGAGCAATCCCCTTCATAATAACACATTTCTACATATCAGATCCTTCAAATATCAATGCAATGTCCTAACAGAGTCTGCATTAAATGCTGATATTAACACTTAAATGGTTGCTTAACAGGTTGTTGAATGAATCTTAAGAGGAAAAGCACAAACACCTTCAATAGAAACCAAACACATCTTAACATCAGTGACAAGTATTAGCAAGACAAAAACATGTTTTGTTTTGTTTAATGTCATGCATTATGATAAAACACGGTGACAATATTCACTTATACCACATTATTTTGATCATGCACCATGATCACCCCTCGAAATACCATGTAAGTACCACCATACTATTATTTTACGGCTGATTTTAAAGTATACTGCAATAGTACTTCTTTTGTGAAGGGCACTATGAAATAGAGTTTTATACCATGGAATTGACATGTACTACCATGTTATATGCGACAACGCCATGGTTTTGTGATCAAGACATGTCTCTGGCAAAAAGTACCGTGCAAATACCATGGAATATCATGGTAAATTAGTGTAGCGTCTTCTCATATGGTACTTTTTTGTGAGGGACTCTGTATGATAAACAGCTTATGTTGACAAACTAAATTCTGTCCCAACAAAGGGCGAATGTAAGACCGTTACTCACCCCCGACGCACAGCAGAGACATCGCGCCGCGCCGCGTCGCGTCGACCTCCGCCGGAACGGGACAGTCCGTTTACTTGCTGTGATTGAATTCAGCCGCGCTCGCTCAACACACAGCCATAACTACAGCTTTCACACAATAAACACGTGAATAAACTGTCGAACTAACAGAAAACGTTCTCATAGAGCACTTTCCCCGTGGTCCCGTCAGTCCATCCGCCGTCTCGCGCCTCTAGCGCACTGCCATCTTGCTTCAGCACCAGCGGCGCGCGGACAGCTCACAGCTCAGCTCGCGGCGTGACGTCACGCCGATGAGAAGCAGACGGAGCGTCACGCCACGCGCTGGAGTTTCAAGCGGGACTCCCGCACCTCCGCATGCAGAACTGCGCCTACGTGCTGGGATTATATAACAGCAGATCGAAGCATTGCGATTTTATTACAGGAAAAACTGCGATTTGGACAGAAAACGGCGAAGCACTTCACATTTACGGGAGACGTCTACACTGATTAAAAGGAGACATTACAAAACGTGTTTTATATAGGCTATTATATATGTGTGGGTGTGGGTGGGTGTGAATAAAAAATACTAGACCCTCTACCACTTCCACTCCCCATTCTGTTTTGCTATTCTATCTACTTTTGTTACTATATATATATAGTGAGGTCAATAATTTAATTTAATAATCTTACTTAGAAATCATGGAGGGCTCTACAATTTTCAGCATAGGTGCATTTCCACTGTGAGAGACAGAATCTAAAAA
>JAUMHE010000043.1:20779947-20792574 GCA_032359235.1 Enteromius mattozi | reverse complement strand
TATTTTAATTCATTTTGATGAATACTAAATCTGTTTTTTGAGAGTGAGATGAATTAACGCACATTCACATTTAGTCTGTATTCACACACCGCACACAGGGTGTCTTTATTTCTGATTTCTCCCAAACATGGAGTCAGGAGACATAGTAACTGGCATTACTCTTTTGTTATATAAGTTATATTACTCCAAAATTAAAAAGTAATGCGTTACTTTACTAGTTACTTGGAAAAAGTTATATTATTACGTAACTCGCATTACCCCCAACACTGCTCATAAGTATAGTGTACATTTAAAAAATGTATTACAACAGAGATTGCTAGAGTTAGAGGGTCAAATAAAGATGGAAGAGATGTGTTTTAGCCGTTTCTTGAAGAGGACGGAAGAGTTAATGTCAAAGTCTGTGAAAGTGATTTTAGTTCACTTGCTTCTAGAGGCACATAAGCCTGAAGTACTGAATTTAGGTCAAGGGGTGCAGTGCCAGAGGTGCTTTTATAGGCAAACATCAATGCCTTGAATTTTATGTGAGCTATTGGTAGCCAGTGCTAATTAATAAACCAAGATGTGACATGCATGCTCATTAAAAATGAATCTTGCTGCTGCGTTCTGGGTTAATTGTAAAGGTTTGATAGAACCGGCTGAAGCATGAACAAGGAGTTAACACATCTTTATCTCTCCTCCTCTGTCTCAGGGTCCAGACTCACACTACGGCACTAAAGGCATGAGGAAGGTCACGCACGAGTCGTCCGGCTCTGGAACCAAAACCAGCTTCACCTTCTGCTACGCCGCGGGAAACAACAACGGCACGTCTGTGGAGGACGGTCAGATCCCAGAGCTCATCTTCTACACGTAGTCTCCGCCGGCGCCTCGGGTCTCCGTCAGCACATGATATTGCACTCGACCATAACGCTGTACTCAAGAGACAGTAAAGACGGACACGTGAACCTCTCTATGCTGTCACAGACTTTCTTCAGGGGGTTCTGTCATTAATAACTGATTGCGAATAGACTTCGAGGGCTTGTATTTTACGCTGACTGTTAACAGCAAGTGAATCGCTCACCCACGACTGACTGACATGTAACATGCAAATACGTCTTTATTTTTGTGTATCTGATTTCGCATCGGTCGACCTGGGCTGCAATTAAAACTCTTGCCAAACCTGCACCTCACTCAGTGTTTAAGAGCTTTACAGTTACAGCAATAGTTCACCCACAAATGCAGATGAATTTGTTTCTTCATGTGGTGTTGCATCACCGTCTCAGCACTGTAAGTGAATGGGTGCCGTCAGAATGAGAGTCCAAACAGCTGATAAAATAATCCATACCACTTCAGTCTCTCAGTCTTAAGATGACGAAACAAATCCATTAATATGTTTTTTTTTTTTACGTAAAGTCAGTTTAATTGCTGATGGCACCCATTCACTGCAAAGCATGTATTGTTCAGACTGTAATGGAGTGCTACATTTCTCCGAATCTGGTGAAGAAACAAACTCATCCTTATCTTGGATGGCCTGAAGGTATGGAAGCCTGTTTCCGCCACTGATTAAAAACTAAAAAAAGGTTATTGTGACTTTTTATCTCACTTTCTCAGAATATATAGTGAGATAAAAACTCGCTTCTAAAGTCATCTCAGAATTCTGACTTGATAACTCACAACTGTGTTATATAAATTCGCAATTCTGCATTTTTTCTATTTTCTATTTTTTGCTATTTTGAGTTACAAGGTCAGAATTGAAAATAAATACTGACTTTTTTCTCAGAACTGCAAGATATAAAGTCAGAAATGTGAAATAAAAAGCCGCAATAACCTTTTTTTTTTAATTCAGTGGCAGAAAAAGGGTTAGTGAATTAGTCATTTCTTGGTGAACTGTTGTTTTAATTCTTATCTAAATAAAGCAAATGTTGATGTGTATGCAACTAATGATTTGCCATAAAAAAGCAAGCAGCATTAATTACATATTTTGTTAGTGCATTTGGACGAGAATTGTGTATTTTAGATTATAACATGAAAAAAAAAAGATATGGAATCAATGAAGTTTGATCTGCGTTGAGTTTTTGTACAGCGGTGTGATTGTAGAGCAGAGGAAAGCGGTCTGTTATCTTCTCTCCTGTGCCAAGGTTTTCCTTCGATGTTCCTTGTACGTTCAGCACTTAATTTAACTGGAGGGTGAGAATCATTCAGGAACTGTATTTATTTACAGGGTGAACCTCTGCACTTGTGCAAGACTGTTCAGATCAAACACGCTGGTGTTTCTGGATTGTTGATGGTTATGTTGGGTCTTTGTATGACTAATGTTTAATAAAGAGGAATCATTCTTTACATCTAAACATTCTGGACTTGTAGGATGGCAGATTTAATTTAAAAGTCACAAATGATCTATTTATAGTCATAATATATTACGTACAGCACTTTGGCAGAAATTTTTAAATGTGCTATATTTAAAAAAACTGACCATGAACTTTTAGCCATATGAATTCAATGTATTTTTATTAACTTGCATAATATTTTGAATTTCTTTATATCTTACATTTAGTTTGTCTTTGTTATATATATAGAAGTATATAATAGTAACATTTTATAGAGTTTTTGCATTTGTTTTAATTCACTTCAATGGTTGACTGGTGTATAACACTTAACTTTAACCTGATGCAATACCGAATGAAAAACAAGAGTTTTAGGGAAAAATAAAAAAAAAATGTTTTTTTATAGATGTAAGGTTTTGCATTACATGCAAAAATACAAATGTTAAAATTGTATTATATACATACACATTGATAGTAAAAATCACTACCAATAATAAAAAGGTTTAAATTAAAATAAACAAAAGTTAAAATGCAAAGCAATTTAAGGGAAAAAAAAAAAAATTGTATTGCAACAAAAATATGTAATCTAAACATTGTATTTTGATTTTGCACAAGGCATTGACAATCTTGTGCCATAACTACGGAGCTCAAAAGCATGAAATATTTGGACTTCAGTTACACCACTGGACCATTTAATACATCACAGCAGCATAAAAACTAAATTTGAAGAGACATAAAAGTGTCATGGACCTCAGACACACAGAAGTCTACATCTGCACTGAGTGGCAATGAAACACCGCACACATGCACAAGATTAATTTTCCATTTTTATTTTCTTTATTAGAGATTTACATAATCCACTTGAATTGGCTGTCAGAATGTGATAAAGATGTGGCATTTGTGCCCTGTAGAGTCCAGTCCCTCTGCTGACCTCTGAGGGAAGGAAGCGAGTGCAGGAGGGAAGGAATGAGTGTAAAGCATCGAGGTCAGGCTACAGAACAGAGACCGTTTATAACTTGTCGAGGAAGTTGTCGAGTGCGGGAATGCCCTCCTTCAGGCCCTTGCGTTTGCGTGTGTCGCCCACGATCTGGAAGGGTTTGGACGCAGGGTCTTTGGGGTCACCCTGAAGGATCTGCCAGTGATCAAACACACACTGAGGGAAGGCCTGACCACCGGTGTTAGAGCGCAGGTCAGCTGTGAAACCTACACACACACACAGAGAAAGATGTTAGGAGACTGAACACAAACATGTGACTCAATACAGTCCAAGACACTTTCATTAGGAAGGAGAACTGCTACTAGCACAAAACTGGCTCATTAAAGCATAAGTGAGAATTATTATAGCTACTACTGCTACTGTTCAAAATCCCTACCAATATTAATAAAAATATAAATACAAACTACCAATCAAAAAGTGCATCTTTCACTTAATTGTTTTTTTTTTTTTTAAATGAACTAGCAGCTATTAACTTCTGATGATTCAGTGAGTCAGGAATCAGTCTAATTGACTCAAGCTGATTTGGATCTTTTGTCAGATTAATTCAAAAGAATTCACTCACGAATCATTTCTAGACTGCTTGCGCTGTATGTTATTTGTTGCTCAGTGAGAACACCACAATAGAAAGACACGCTGGCTGTTTTATCTTTTGTATGTAGAGTTCATTCAGTCTCAGTCCTGTTCTCTCAGCACTTTCAATTCAGACCACAAACTCTGCCTGAAACTACACTTCACTAATTACTTGCTGCTTAATGAACAAAATGCGGACACTGATTTTCTCAGAACTTTTAGTATATCAAACACAGATGTGACCCTGGAGCACAGAAGCAGTCATCAGCAGCACAGGTATATTTGTAGAAATATCTACATTTGTAGGTATATCTTTGTGTTGTTGTCTCGGTGTACTGGAAGCTGCGACACCAAAACAAATTCCTTGCATGTGCAAACATACTTGGCCATAAAGCGCTTTCTGATTCTGATTTCTAACAATACATTGTAGGAAACAAAATTATACATTTCTTTTATGCCAAAAATCATTAGGATATTAAGATCATGTTCCAAGAAGATATTTTGTACACGTATTAACTTCATGTTTGGTTAGTAACATGCATTGCTCAGAACTTCATTTGGACAACTTCAAAAAGGGGCGATCCTCAATATTTAGACTTTTTGCACCCTCAGATTCCAGATTTGAGTTGCATCTCAGCAAATATTGTCCTATTCAACAAACCATACATCAAGCTTATTTATTCAGCTTTCAGATTACATATAAATATCAATTTCAAAAAAAAAATATACCCCTTATGACTGTTTTTATGGTCCAGGGTCACATTTGTTCAATAAAAAGGGTCATTAACGTGATGGAAACTAACCGAAAGACTCGTTGACAGGCAGATAGGCCTTCACGACGAACATGGGCGTTCCCATGACCTGAGACTCCTCGAAGACGTGGCCTCGTTTTCTGTTCAACACACCGTAGATGCCTCCGACCACCTGCTCTGGGCACTGAGAGAGGAAGAGACACAGGTGAGAGAGGCTCGTGTGTTAGAGCAGGACTCAGATGTGTTAGATGTGACGTCTCACCTGAATCTCCACCAGGTAGACTGGCTCCATGAGCCGGGGCTCAGCCGTGAGCTGACAGGCGTACAGAACCCTGCGGGCCGTTGGGATGATCTGGCCACCACCACGGTGGATGGCATCTGTGTGCAGAGTCACGTCATGGATGTCGAAACGGGCAGCTCGCAGATTCTCCTCGCACAGCACTCCCTGAGCAGAGAAACCAAACCAGGAGGAGTCACGTCTCAGTCACTAAACATCAGTATTCATGAAGAAAGCTAAAGAGAGTGACGGACTCAGCAGCCAACAAGCAATGCATTTTATACAATTCAACTTTGATTTAAGTATGCCAAAATTATTTATAGTATTTAATCATTTATACATTACTGTATAAAATGACAGGTAAAAAAAAATAAATTTTTGATTTGTATTTTTATAATGATAACAGTATCAAGAACAGTGTAGTACAATAAAGTGTATTAATCTTTACCAATTTAAAATATCAAAGGCAAAAACTAAAATACAAAGAGCTGACTTTTTTGTAACTAAAAGTATTAACACTAGTATATTGAATTTTTTATTTTTTTGCTAATGCATTTTCGAAACAAAACATTATGTTAAAATGTAAATACCAATCTGTATCGTTTTAATAAACAAAGCATCAAATGCATATTAAAAGTAATAACTGTTATATTACTACAACTTCATTTCTATTGATTTGTATTTAAAAAAAAATAAATAAAAGGAAAATTAACTTTTTCCTTTAAGACTCTATACTGTAGATTTGAACCATTTCCTGTGCAGGTCTCAGAAACTGTGGTAGGGGTTATCCATCACTCCTTCAGAGTGGTGCATGATTTCTCCTCACAGACCAGCCAGGACATGAACAGGACTAGTTAACCAAACCCATTTAACTTGAAAGTGTCTTACCTCTTTAGTGGCCCACTGGAAGCCAGCCACAACGCTGTCCTTGATCTCATTCAGGTACTGCACTCCTTTGGTCACGTCCACCAGGACATTGGGTCCGGTTCCGTCAGGTCCGAAGCACCAGATCTTACGGGCCTCTGTGACCTCCCACTCGTATTTGTCAGCCAGGTAACGAGCGCGGGCCTTGAGCTCCTGACGAGCCGTCACCTCGCCCTTGTCGATGTCTTCAGCAAGACCGTCGGGAAACGGCCTGGCCTTCATGTACAGACGGTTGTGCTTGTTGGGAGACTTGGACAAACACATCTGGTCGGATTCTGCGCTGACCGTCTCTCTGTAGGACACAACGGGGTCCGATTTCTGTTGGAGAACCAGACACATGAGTTACATCAGGATAGACTGGATGATTTAACACAGACTAGTAAAGCTTCTTAATTTAGTTGCAGATACTTTAAAACTTAAAGTGCAACTATTGGGCAAATATACGTGCTCAGCATTTCTGGGAATTAAAAGAAAAAAAAACCCACACACTTAAATTTGATGTCACAATTGAGTGTAGTTTAATTTGTGGCCACCTTTTAACTAAAGCAAAGAGAGGATCAATAAAAAAATAATAAAAAAAAAGTGATCAAAAGCAAACAAATAAAAAGGAGCGAAGAAATTCTTCATTTGTGCCCACTATTTAACTAAAAACAAGGGAAACAAATAATTGTGAAAAATCAAAGAAAAAAAAAAAAAAAATTAAAGCCAGGGCAAACAAAACAAAAGCCAGGGGAAGGAAAGAGCGAATTAAAATAAAAGTGAGCGAGTCTTTAATTTGTGGCCATGATTTAACTAATGCAAGGATTAATGGAAGCAAACCAGTTGTTAATTCAGTCACGATTTAACTGAAACAAGGAAACAGTAATAAAGGAGAGAAAAACCAAGATGCAAAAAGTTTAAATTTGCAGCCACCATTTAACCAATTTATGAAATGGGGGAACATTCTCAATTTGAGGTTTATATTTTTCTACTTTACACTGTATAATCCAAATAATACTAGCACACTTGAATTAATCCTAGATGCTTTGAATGAAGTTACACTCAACTCTAGCAAACACTTTAAGTGTATTTGTAATCGGTTTTTCTTGGTCTTACAAAACCCATTCAATTCCAGCGTCTCCTAATCAAAATGGTCATGACATCTCTAAAGAACCGAGCATTAAAGACACAGACCTTCAGTGGAATGCAGGCATGGTCCTCCTCCAGATCTTTAAGGCAGATTTCCAGGTGAAGTTCTCCAGCACCGGCGATGATGTGCTCTCCGGACTCCTCAATGATGCACTGCACCATGGGGTCGGACTTGGCCAGGCGTTTGAGTCCCTCCACCAGTTTGGGCAGGTCAGCAGGGTTCTTGGCTTCCACTGCCACTCTGACCACAGGGCTGACGCTGAATTTCATCACACGCATGTTGTGGGCCTGCTCGAAAGTTGTGATGGTCCCTGTCTTTACCAAAAACTGGTCCACACCAACCAGACCCACAATGTTACCACATGGCACGTCTTCGATGGGCTCCACATAACGGCCCATCATCAAAATGGTCCTGGAATAGAAGAGTTGTGTCAGAAAAGTTCATAATGTATTACAATTTATTACTAAAAATATTAAGTGCTACGCAAGTATTGTTTAACTAATGTTAAATAAAATCTTACAGTAAGGAGTTGCCATTTTTATCACTTAAAAGTTGATGTGACCTCTGCTGACAAAATGAGTCAGAAGGTGCATGTGTTTTGAGCTACAGACAAAGTCATATAGTGTTGCTCAGATGCGAGCTCAAGTTTTCTAAATGGAAAGTACATTCAGAGCACCACTAGAGTTAATGAGTCTGGAGTGCTGCAGACCTCTGAATGGGTTTCAGGTAAAGATCCTCCTTCTTCCCGGGGGTGAAGTTTGGTCCCATGATACGCACTTTCAGCCCAGTGGACACCATACCAGAAAACACACGGCCGAAAGCGTAGAAACGACCCTTGTCTGTGGTCGGCACCATTTTGGAGATGTACATCATCAGGGGAGCTTTAGGGTCGCAGTTCTTAATACCTGCACAGGCCACAAGACGACAGTCAGACAATACTAATGCAGCGAGCAGCGAAGTAAACACGTGAAAATGAGTGCATCATACCCATGGCAGCTTCATCATCTCCAGGTCCTTCGTAAAGCAGCTCGCAGCGGTACTTCTGGGCTGTGACGGGAGAGGGCAGGTGGATGGTGATCATCTGAAGCAGAGCTTCTCCAGCTGGCAGCCAGCGACGCATCACGGCCTTCAGCAGAGGCTTGCCTTCCTTATCCTTGTCCTCAGCATCCAGCTTGATGTCCAGCTTCTCGATCAGCTTAGCGGTTTCCTCCTTCTTGAAGTTCATGATGGCATCGAACACCTGGAGATGGAGGAAGTGAGGTGAGATCACCGGTGTATCGAAAGGAAACCTGCACTGCTGTTTAAGGCTCTTTAAGATACCTTGAAGATGGGGTCCAGGATGAGCTGGGCAAAGGTGCGGGGCAGTTTCTTTCCATCGGGGCCGTTGGCAGACTTGCTGAATTTACCGGTGGCTGGGTCAAAATACCTTGAAAAACAGCAGAAAATGAGTAATATCTAGTTTACGTGCATTTCCATTATTTACTGCTCAACAGTTTGCATCACTGAGGTTATATGCTTGACACTTAAGCAGAAATAGGGCGAGTCAAATAACCTCCAGACAAAAGATTCATCTATAAAGAGACTTCAGAAGTAGCCTACTCTAGCGTAAAGTCTTCATACTCATACTTATTCTCAAAGATGCATTAAATTGATCAAAAGTGACAGTAAAAGACACTTGTTTCAATTCTCAAATAAATGTAAAGAGAGAAAAAACTGAGCAGCAAACGAGCATATTAGGATGATTTCTAAAAGACTGGAGTATTAATGCTGAAAATTTGGCTGCGCATGACTAATAAAATTACAGTTTCTAACTTTACAACAGAAAGCGTTTTTTTGTGAACCGGTTCAAATATTTTGATCAAATGAGCAGCTTTGGTGAGCAGAAGAGACTTTAAAAAGTGCCTTAATCTTCTAAATGGCAGTGTGTGAACTTAATTCTCCTAGACGTGGTTTCATTTACACTACTAATATAATGCGAAAAGGAGCATCCGGTTTTTCAGCCAAAATTGCTAGCACAGACTTAATCTATATGAATCTCACCTGTCACCCCAGAGTTTCTTCATCATGTCCTCCACTTTCTTACAGCGATCAGCTGGGCTCAGCTGAGCTTCACCTTTAGCAGCAAACTTGGCCACATACATCTCAGCAAACTGCTTGAGAGTGAAGGCCCAGCCGTGAAGACCGGATCCAAAACCCACTGTACCGATCACTGGATCGATCTAAGAGAAAGCAGACAGAGATGAGCACAGACAGTCCAGCTAGAGGAAACCATATAATAAGACTGCAGCTCTGGGAAGGTTAGAGATCACTAATAGATCAGCGCAGGTCTCAGATATCGTGGTTGGTTGTTCATCAGTCCATCAGAGTGGTGCATGGTTTCTCCTCACAGACCACACGGCATTTTATCACTTCAACTACACATTAATGAATGAGTGTTTGTCTCACCATGATGTTGCCCATGGGTCCACCCTCGTCCTCTCCGTAGGTGGAGATGATGACGTTGACGTTCTCCACGATGCGCTGGAAGGTTTGGTACAGCTCTTCAGGTTCCAGCTGCAGCTCCAGCAGGGCTCGGTCCATCTTGTTCATCATCAGCACGGGCTTAATGCGCTCGGCGATGGCCTGTCTCAGCACCGTCTCTGTCTGCACGCATACACCTGCGCAAAAAGCAAACATTTAGCATCCTGTACAAGTGCACTTTAGGGTAAATTTAAGACCACATAAACAAAAAAAAAAAAAAACAGATTGTCTTCAGTTAAAAGAGGCAAGGGTCCAGTTATAACCCACTGACAGACGCTCATTTAAAAAAAATACTTGCCTCAAGTTAATTTTTTTTTTTTTTTAACCTAGGGAAATTTAAATATTTGTACTGTAAAATAAGAAAAACACTGATGAAGATCTGTATGTTGCAAGACCCAGTCAAAAGCTTACCAGAGACACAGTCCACCACAACCAGAGCTCCATCAGTGACACGCAGAGCAGCCGTGACCTCAGAGGAGAAGTCGACGTGGCCAGGAGAGTCGATCAGGTTGATGAGGAAACCAGCTCCATCCTTACACTGCTTAATGAAGGCCAGGTCATTTTCGGTCAGCTCGTAGTACATGGAGATGGCACTGTGAACGAGGCACAGCAGGGAAATCAACAACAAACTCTTTGTAGAGCGGTATTAGACACTTCCGCTTGGCTTTGTTCTAGTAAGCAAACCATAGATGACTGGCTGTCTAAGCCAAGAGTTTGAGTTATGTTAGTTACAACTAAACCACACAAGATTGATTTTTCTTTGAGTCATTTAGAAAATACATAAATGATTCAGATATTTGCACCCTTCTCTGCGTACACTCAAACTTTTAAATAATGCATTTCAGTTCTTTTTTATTTTTATTTTAGTATAATTATACATGTGGCACTATATTGTTTCACCCCTAACAAACACATATGACTCAATGCCATAACACATTGAAAAAGCACTTGCACAGCCTTTGCCCTCATGATCATCACAACCACTCCCTACTGAACATCACGTATGATGATTATATTCCATTCAGTTGCACCTTATTTACAGGATTGACATTTTAACTGCCTGATATTTCCAGATTTAGTTCTTGATGTTTCTCCAATTATATGGATTATTATTATTATTATTATTATTATTATTACTACTTTTTTTAAATAAACAGACTTGCAAGTGTGAAATTCCTGAGTTATGTGTTACATGTAATTGCATTTCTTACGTGGATTTGATGGTGATGCAGCGCTCTTGCTCGTCTTTGCGTGTGTCAGTGAAGCGGGTCTCTCCGGCGCGGGCGGAAGCGATGATTCCAGCCTTGGACACCAGAGAGTCGGTCAGCGTAGATTTCCCGTGGTCTACGTGCGCAATCACGGACATGTTACGGATGTTGGACTTCTTGTCCATGATGGCACGGATCTGGTCGACTGTGAAGTTCACCTGGAAGAGACACATTAGACATCCGTCATCCAAACTTTATTTACACTAGAAACAACTTATTTGTTCCCGACACACCTTTTATTAACATTAGGATTTCTCGATGCAATTACCCTGGTCCTTAAATGTATAAAAACTTCTGTAGGCCTGACATATTTTTCGCATTTATTCCATGAACAAAAAGCACTTAGACACTTTGGAATAGATATTTTGGAAATGTAATAAGCTACAGATTACTACACTATTTTAATACATTTTAAATAAGGTAATTATTAATAAAAGTAGTTTAACCATTTCGATTACTCCATTAAAAGTAAATAAACTGATTACATCTGCTTTTCTAAATTTCAAATGAATGTTAGAAACACCTAAAGCAGACAGGGTTAACCTTATAGTAAACACTGATCTGATATGCTACCACTTTAATTAAAACTCATTTAAATTTAAAGTATATTGTGTATAATACTCCCACTTTGTAAATCGTTAACGTTTTCACAAGTAATTACTAGACGTTTTTATTTTTAGTAAATGTAACAGATCTGTTGTATTTTAGTAATTACGTAACTCCGATACATATCACTAGTTACTGCCAACACTGAACATGACGTAACCGTCCATTACTGCGGTAATAAGTGTATTCTGCCGCGTAAACGCAAAGGCTAGAATAAAGACACCTGCTTAAATATTCATCTAGCGCCCTGCTCACGGCCTACCCGAAGCCATCGCGCAAACAATAGATGGCCATGTGCGTGATGTGGCCCCGCTGACAAACCGCACATGCGGGAGAGACCGCGACACGTGACTGCTGTGTGCCGGTCTGAACACACCCGACACCTGCCGATAAAGCGACCGGCAAAGTGATTAAAAACACACACAGTCCAGCACAAACAGAGGGAAAATATAAGAACTAGTACTGGAATTAAAACATCACGATACGGAGTTAAGAAGGCAGATACAGGAGGGCTTCAGATGTGATTTTTCTCAAGCACGCGTTTCTCTCCACAATACGTGGCAGAGTTAGCCAACATGCTAACCAGGCCCGGTGTGACAAACAAACCGAACGACTTAAAGTTCCCGGTTATAAGTTTGGTTTGAGTTATACTCGCTAAATATTTAGTAAACCAGTTACAATCTAGTCAGAAACATCGAGAAGTAATTTAACGCATTTTAAAAATGAGTCACGCCGCGAGACAGCCGCTGCCATTTTGTTTTGTGGGAAATAACTAGCCGGCCTTTTCCCGCACGCATTTCCCCGAAAATCCCGTTAAACGTACAAATACCGCATCTGATATTAAAATCCGCTCGCTGCGCATCTATACCGAATCAAATAATCCGTCTGATACATACCATTTTGACAGATGTTTCAGGATTCACTCAGCACTGATACTAGAACAGAGAGCGCGCTGCCTTCCGCTGGTGGGGACAGGCAGGGGAGAAGGACGCGTCACGCGCAGCGCGGGCTTATATTCACGAGACGCTTTCAGAGCAGCGTCATGACGCACGCAGCCGACGCTGTTCTATTCGGCTGAAAAATACAGCTCCCCCTGGCGTCATGTGATAAAATACAGCATTTACAAATGAAATGGCATATAACTGAAATACAAGGAAAACCGGAAATAAATAAAAACACAAACCATGCACATTTAAATGCTTAAATAAGTTAATAACAATAAATAAATAAAATACACACACCCATAGACATAAAGTGTATAAATATAAATACACTCATACACAC
>JAUMHE010000043.1:20758984-20771298 GCA_032359235.1 Enteromius mattozi | reverse complement strand
GTGCTCAAAATTGTGAATATGAATGGGAATATACTTCAGAGATATTTTACTCATAAAAAATTCCAGGGGTGCCAATAATTGTGGTCAACATGTATTGGAGAAAAACATTTATTTCATCATGAGTTTTTCTCCCTATTTTCAATTGTTTTACTTCAATGATAGGTTAGAATTGTGTGAATTCTTTGAATGAAAGATCAAAAGGAAAAACAATGCAGATTTATTTTCACAGCCACCTTTGCTCAGATTTACCAAGAGAGCCAATATTAGTGGAAGGCACTGTATATACATATATTTGATAAACAAACATTTTGAATCGTTTGACAGCACTACTAATTTATACGAATAAAAATTCAATATAAAATATAGCATTAGGTTATATGTAAATAAGAATAAAATATTAAATGTAGAATTACAAAAGTAAAAATTATTTTTTTTAAATTATTACTATTTTTGTATTTGTTTACAAGTCTACTTTCCACAAAGAAAATGCATTATACATAGTTTGTAGTAATTAGTTATGAATTACTTTATATAATCAGGACATTTACACTTCTAGTTATATACACTAGTGTTCAAAAGTTTAAGGTCAGTATTTTTTTATGTTATTAAAAGAAGTCTCTTCTGCTCACCAAGTCTGCATTTATTTAGTAAAAAAATACAATAAAAAGTTACAAACAATAAAATTATGGAATTTTAAAATAACTGTTTTTTATTTAAATATCTCTTAAATGTTTTTTTTTTTTGATCGAAGCTTAATTGTCAGGATCATTGCTCCGGTCTTCAGCTCAGAATGAGGTGTTAATTGAAACGGGTCTGTTGTTTTTCCTCTGTGTGTTCAGGTGTGTGAGCAGGGATGTGCAGCTCTCTGTGTTCTCGCTCTACGCAAACCCAACAACTGTAAAGTCATCATGGAGTGTGGCGGAGCGCTGGCGGCCCTGCAGGCCATGAAGAGTCATCCAGCTGAAGTTAATGTGCAGGTAAAGTCACTCAGATGCATTAGCAGATGCTTTCATCCAAAGCGACTTGCACTGATTCTAAAAACTCACACCCTAGGTGTTACTAGTGCCACAAAGTTTTCACAATTTCAGTAGCAGAATACCTTCATGACATTCAAAACTACTGTAGGTGAAAATGCATCTCATTTTGCTCTGCCTTAAAACAATAACTATATTGGTCCTTTAGTGTGAAACAAGCCTTTAACTAATAATTTTCTTTTAAATCTTTTTTTTTTTTTTCTTTGTGTGTGTGTAAATTCTTACTTTTTCATTTAAAAGTACATTATTTGTGTAAATAGGCTCTTTTGATAAGTTTTTACTTATTTATTTTGCTTCTGAATACTTGGTAATGGTTAATATAGTTAAGAAATTAAATTAAAATATAGTTAAGTAAAAAAAAATGCTAAAAACATTTGTTGCTCAAAATTAACTTAACTTTAACATAATAAAATAAATAAAAACTTTATTTCAGCTAGTTGCCAAGCAACTGATGAAAGACAATTTTAAAGTCTCTCCATCACTGCAATATTTCTTGTTTTCATTTAGTTTAACTTTATGCACAATTTTTTTTAAATTATATATATATATAAGGAATTAAAATGACAAAAACACACAACAAAAGTACTAAAACTAATAGAAAATCTAAAAACCTAATTCTAGTTTTATACTCAGATTTTTAAAATAAAACTAAAACAATATTTGTATTATACTAAAACAACACTAGCTCATACAGTGTTTAAAATGAAACTTTTTTTTTTCTTTTTATGTATTTGCTATTGATTTTGATGGTCAATTTTCTATTTTTTATTACTATCGTGTTTTTATCTTTATCTTTTGCTTCTTGAAAAACAACGCAATAGGAATAAGGTCAAGCAATAATAAAAAAAGTAAAAACATCTCAGAATTTAATGACTCATTTCCTATAATTTAATGAGTCTTTTTTTCTCATAATTGAGCAAGTTTATTCTCAGCATTTTATTTGGACTTTTTCTTGAAATGTAGCAACTTTAATCTCAAAATTATGTTTTTTATTATTATGGCTTGGCCCTAATCCTCTTCCATAAGAAACACTTCTACAAGCCCTTTTGGCCTTTCTTGCTTTCTTTTGTACTTCTGTTACCTTTGTTTTCTGAAAAAACTAAACAAAAAACAAGCTTCTAAAGCAAGTATTCCTGTCTTGCCTGTTGTTTCTGGAAACCAAAGCTTGTATTGTTTAATGAACCTCTGTTGGTGACTGGACCGCCCTGTCTCCCGCTGCTCCAGAAACAGTCCTGCATGCTGCTGAGGAACCTGGTGGCCCGTACGCGAGACTTCAGCCAGCTGATCCTGGAGATGGGAGCCGAGGCGCTGATCTCGCAGGCTCTGGTGGCTCACAGGGACTGCGGAGACGTGGGTCGAGCTGCTCTCAGAGACCTCGGCTGCCAGGTGGAACTACGAGAACTCTGGACGGGCAAGAAGGGAAGCCTGAGTCACTGATGAATGTCTGTAAATTCAATGCAATCACCATTAAATCATACATGTCCTAACTGCAGAGCTCATCAAACATCTTCCGAAGTGCGTCTGACATCATAGGATTCATTACAGCTTACAGTGTAGATATATTTGTTTTTTAGTTTTATTGTCACTATTTATATTTTGTAAGAGGTTTTTTTACCCGAATGTGACCACTGTGCTTGGTCTGGATTCATTTGAACTGATGCTGACAGTGAGTATCAAGTGTACTTAATTCAGAAGTGCATTGCTGGATTGTCACACTGTGGCCGTTTACCCTTAATAATATATTTAATCTAACGAGCAACACCCTGCCTGTCGTATGCAGTGCATTTCATGCTTACTTTTAACATTCCAAAGTGTTGTTTTTAATTATTAATGCGAATGCACAAGGTGAGCCAAAATAAGAGTCACAAGTGTTGTCTGTGTTGCAATACTATCTGAAGCCCTGATTAAACCTGCTCTGTACTAGAACTGATAGTATTTGTGATTGAATCAAGCAGCTCTAGACTCACACTGATGTGTTGATATTACACACTGTCCATAATATTCCCTTATGAAAATGTACCATAAATTTATACTTAAATACAGTTGCAAGTGTAAAATCATAATAAATGTAAAATATCTAAATGCAATAATATATAGTGTAATATAGTATAAAAGTATAATAAGCTTTTAAAATATTAAAGTTTTGTTCTAATTTAGTGCACATTTTATTGTAGTAACAGTAGTTATAGTATCAAGTATTTTGGTGGAAATTAGCATTGATTTGATAACTTTTTAACTTTCTGGAAAGGTATTGTGGTTCAGTAATGGTATTAGATGTTAATACACAGAAAATGCCGTGGTACTGTAAGATTACTAAAACTGAAACCATGGATTATTTTTGTTAAAAACAAATAAATATTAACTGAACTTAAAAATAAATATGAAAACTATTTATAAAATATAAAAAAAATTTAACTAATGTTAAAGTTTTTAGTTCAGTTTAGTAGTTTTACAGTTTTTTTTGTATTTTAATTTAGTTTAACTTATTTAAAAAATAGGCATTTCTAAAAAATAATAATAATAAAATCTTACAAAAATCCTAATGAAAAGGTGATGTAAAAAGGTAAATATAAAAATTAAAAATAATTGAAATAGAAACAATGCTACATTGTTTTGTTTTGTTTTGTTTTGTTTGTTACATTGTAAAACAGTGATTATTCTATGCGCTATATAATGCAGCACTGATGCTGTATATTAAACTTCGATGGTACTGCCATTAAAGTCTTTTAAAGTAGGTTTGGATATTAGTTTCTGCAAATGATTTCAGCAGCGCTTTAAATAACTATATATTCATGATTATACTCTGATTACCAGATACCATAGTAATTATGTGGCACACCCTGGTGTTATCATCACATCGCGTCCAAAGGCGTAACAGTTAATACTTCACACGTGAACATAAAACGCACTCCTTTCTCGCTATTTCTGGCTTATTCTAGCCAAAACTTCAAACCCCACCCTTTCTACTGGTTACTCCCTTCGACGCCCCTCGAACGAGCCTATCCACGTCAAGCGCGCTCCCGCAGCGGACCACAACTCCCACAATGCACCGGGACTCGCCCTTCAACGCTCGCGTGCTAGTGACAGCAGCGCCTCAGACGCGTGAAACACGCAGGTAAAGCAGCTCAAAGTCACAGCAGCACGGCTGAAAGTGAGATAAAATGTGTTTAACCGGCTTTCCTGCAAGATGGACGCCTGCAGCCGCGCGTTAGCTTGACGCGAGCGGGTTTTACTGTGGATGGTGACTGACTGGCTGCCTGCTGTTTATGTAAGTGGATGGTGACTGGAGTTTATCACTTCATCATAGGTTTGTTTATGAGCTTAGCAGACCAACAGTATGGGAATGTTTGAGCAGATCGTCATCAGATTCCTGTAAAGCCGGTGTTTTTCTCGTGATTTTGCGCAGAGAGCTACAACAGGTGCTGTCAGACAGTCAGGTAAGCGAGAGCTCCATTCAAATGTCATGATAACTGTTGTTTTGCTAACAAGCTAAAAGGCTAAAGCACTTTGATACCGATATTGAGAAATGTGTCATGAGTTCATCTCAGTAAATATTTAATAACGGACGATTTCA
The DNA here is from genome assembly GCA_032359235.1 of Enteromius mattozi. Taxonomy (NCBI): domain Eukaryota; kingdom Metazoa; phylum Chordata; class Actinopteri; order Cypriniformes; family Cyprinidae; genus Enteromius; species Enteromius mattozi. The sequence goes on along the minus strand of JAUMHE010000043.1, from coordinate 20,766,690 downwards.
TTTGACGTCATATCGCTAGGTAAACAATTGCAAACCATCATGGTATGTTTCCAAAAAAAACACTGGTGTTGTCAAGTGTTTCATATTCGATAGATTTACATTGGTCAATCTTGATCCTTGGTTGTAAATGAATCCGGTGTGCTGCATAAATAAGCTTTAATGTTCTGTTGACAGGTAAGTTATGTAGTATTTGATGCTTTTACCTGGTAAGTAGTTTGACAAAATAGACAGTGTAATGATTATGTTTCATAAATAAGTATTTAGGTTGGTGTTGCTGACCTATATTTATTATATTATTTTTGTTATATGTATGTGTGTGTATACTACTTACTGTAACTACTTACTTATTTGTGAAACAATCAAATTGGACTAAATTAAATATTACAATAAATAATGCATCTACCAGTACAGTACTATAGTAAAAGTGAATTATTAATGTAATAATATTGAATGTTTTACACATTTATATATAATTTTGCACAGTATAAATTGGGTCTTTATGCATGGAAATGTATACAGTAGCTGTCTTTTAAATTTTAGGGTGATTGTATTTAGGGGGGCATCTAAACGATTGAAAAGCCTTGCTTTGTCGTGTTTATAGCCTGTCTTAGCATGTAAACATCAAGTTTCTATGCATGCTTAACAGTGTTCAGTTTCACATAAGCCGTTGCTTGTGTTTACACTGTCACTGTTTGTTTGCTGCTGTTATTTTTGTCATTTTTTTTGGTGTTTCCGCTCCTTCCAAATCACAAAAGGCTTTCAGTGGATCTGTCATCGGATCCGTAGAGAGTATAAAAGACTGAGAAAAAGCCAGGCAGACCGAACAGGAGCAGTGTTTTGGAAATGGTCCCAATACTTCAACCCAATGGCGAGCAGATCCTGCTCTCAGTCGCCTTTGTGGTTTAATCATTAAAAAAAACCTTTTCACACTTGAAATTCCTTAACTCCGTGTCATTTTTAACCCTAGGTTAACAAGTTAATCTTTGATATTTTTCCCTGGATAAGGTATGAAGTTGTAAATACAACAAAGATCATTAAAATAAATATAAAAAAATAAAATTTCTGTCTTTCTACTTAAAAATTTGGTGTAAAGCTTGCCATTTATTAATTTACTTGAGACAATTATGGTCATTTCTGAGTGAAAATGTTTTGTTTTTTGTATGAACATTGAAGATTAAAATGCTGTTCCATGAATGAAAATACCAACTGTTTTTTAAAGAATAGAATTAGAATAGAGAGTGCTGTAGTTCAAGGGTCAAATAAAGACGGAAGAGATGTGTTTTAGCCGATTCTTGACGGTAGCCATTGACTTCCATAGTAAAAAATAAAAAATGGGCGAACTGTCCCTTTAACTTTATTTTTTACTTTATTTTTAGGTTTTCAGTTGTATTTATTCTTTTTTATGATTTCAATTTCAGGCAAAGTTTTATTAGTATTTGTTGTTTTTATCATTTTATTATTATTATTATTATTATTATTATTTAAATGTGTATCTATGGTTATATTAGTTAATTTAGTATTTCAAGTTGAGCTAAAACTCTAAAACTTTTAACATTATCATGAACTAACAATGAGCAAATTTTTATAGCATTCATTAACTTTTGTGAACGCTACCTAATAAAACTAATTATTTAAATAAATAGAAAAATGCAATTAAAGTTTCTACTTAAAAACTCAGTGTAATGCTTGCGGTTTCTTTGTATGTATTTCTGAAATTAATAGTAATTTCTGAGTAAAAATGTTTTCAACGCCGTTTTTTTATTTATTTATTTTTTAAAGTATGAACATTGAACACTGAAACCAAGGTTAGTTTCCTGAAGAAGATTAAAATGCAGTTTCATGCAGGAAAATCCCAACTGTGAAGAGTTGCTTAACCCAGGGTTTAAAAGCTGTTAAAGTTAGCAAGTCATTCTGGAGCTCACAGCACTGCGGTCTCAGGATTACGGTGACTGAGTGCGTCACATGTGTTTCAAGGTTGTGTGTCTGCAGGACTTTGAGGGTCTGAAGGGTGTGAATGTCCTGAATTTGTGTCAGCCTGAAGGACCTTTGCCCCACTGAGCCTCGTTCACCTCCACCGCTGAGAATAGAGCTCAGGTTTGAGCCGCTAGTTCAGGGTAGTGTGAGTAGTTCAGACTTTAAAGGGACAGTTCACCCAAAAATGAAAGTACTGTCATTACCTCACCCTCATGTATGTTGTTCCAAACCTGTATAAGTTTTTTTTTTTTTTTCTTTCTTTTACTGAACGCAGATGAAGTAGCCATTAAGTTTCATAGTAAAAAGGAAAAAATGGGAGAACTATCCCTTTTACTTAATTTAATTTGAACTGTATTTTTAGATTGCATTTTTATTATTTTAATTTCAGGTATAGTTTTGTTGTTTTTGTGATTTTTATATATATGTGTATTTTTAATTTGCGCAATTTGAAAGGTAATGGAAACTCGGTGGCTGTGAATGTCTGCTGGATTTTTGCTCACTTCTTTTATTACTGTCCTGCTAACGACCAGCAGCAGAATAAATGTTTGCGTTATATTTAGAAAACTACATGAAGTTGTATGCTATATCAGGCAGTGTTGCTCAGGCGTTGTTCATATCACAGGCTGTCAGGATCTTGAATAATTCAGCATTTGTGCTATTATTAGAGGTGCATCTGTGTGACCCTTTCAGATGTTATTTGATCCGGCCGTGGATTCACAGATTAGCTCCTCTGACCTGATTCTGCAAGTCTATTGGATTTGTATGCATGAATGATTTTCATTTCATCACAACTGTTAGATTAATTCAGTATTTGCTATTGATGGTGATGAAAATCCTGTGAATATGATTAATACGACAAATAATCATCCTGACATGCAGGAGGAGAAGCCTGTGTAAATCTAACACAAATATTTCACTTCAAAATCAGGATTTGTTTTTTTTCATTTGTAACACTTTACAATAAAATTCCATTTGTAAACATTGGATTAGTTCAAATGAGCAGTACATTAGTTATTTGTGTTAGTGTTAAATTGATAATTAATGCATAATTTAAAATTAGAAGTTGCTTTTGTTTGCATTAGTTAATCTTATTGTAAATTGGTTTATTTTAACTAAAACTAAAACCATTTAAAAATGTTACTTGAAACTAAATAAATGTTAAGTAAAATAATATTACACACCTAAAAATCTTATTTGATTTCAGCTATAATTAGTTTAACTTGATATACTAAAATAACTACACAGAAATTAAATTAATAAAACTGATAGACTAAAATGACAAACAAAACTCAAATGACATGCAAAATAAATTTATAAAAACAAATTTTAAATGTTAATTGAAACTTTAAAATGATCTCAATAAAAAGTTTATGGTTAATGTAAAGTATTACCTTTTTGCATTGTGCATTAAATTATTTGAATGAGAATTAAACGCATAATTCTCATTGTTTTATTGGTTGTTTATTTGTTTTTTTTTTATTTCCAAATAATGTCACAATGCACATAAATCGCAATAATCTTAAAAAGCCTTATTTTCTTTATGCAAAAAAAAAAAATGCATCCAAATATACACGCATCCAAAATAAAAGTTTTTGTTTACATAATTTATGTGTGTGTACTGTGTATATTTATGTATATATAAATAAACATGCATGCATATATTTAAGAATAATGTAATAAATGTAATGTAATATTTGTATCACCCAGAAATGAAAATTCTGTCATTATGTACTCATATCGTTCCAAAACCATAAGACCTTCGTCTTCAGAACACATATTAAGATATTTCTGATGATATCAGAGAGCCATCTGTCCCTCCATAGACAGCAACACAACTGAAATGATCCAGATCCAGAAACATAGTAAAAACATCAGTAAAACAGTGCATGTGACGTCAGTGGATCAACTACAGTGAAGGAAATGCAGAGAATACAAAAATAACATCAATTTCTCTTCTCCCGTGACTTATGTCTTCCACCATGCTCAATGCAGCGTAAAATTCACATGGACTGTTTTACCATGTTTTTACTATGTTTCTGGATCTGGGATCATTTTAGTTGTGTTGCTGTCTGTGGAGGGTCAGATGGCTCTCTGATGTCATCAAAAATATCTTAATTTGTGTCTGAAGATGAACGACACGAGGGTGAGTAATTAATGACAGAATTTTCATTTTTGGATGAACTAACCCTTTAAAAAAAATAAATAAATAAATAAAATATATAAATATATATATTATTATATCAATATAAATATATACATGTAAATACACACACAGAGTATAAACAGTATACACACATATTGCATAAACAAAAACAAAAAAATATTTTGGATGTGATTAATCATTTGACAGCACTAACATCTATGCACTATTTTCCCCATTTTTCATTAAAATAAGAACTGGACGTGTTCTTGACGTGTTTTGTGAGGTCCATCTCCTATCTAGAAGACATCTTTGCAGATTTTAAAATAGCTCTATGATGTGTTTGGCAGCGGTATATGATATGGTGTTACTTTCTGACATCTCTCTCTTGTGCTTCCAGGTTTGGTTGTGAGCGTGTGTGTGTAAGCGTGTCGGGCCGGGAGCCCCGTGTGCACCGGTGTGTATGAATGGATCAGGTTGGAATGGGCAACGCAGAACACCAGGGGGCACTGACGAAGGGCGAAGTGCTGCCACGCCCCACCTCCAGCCAATCAGAGGTGAGAATACTTCCTTTTGAACACGCCCACAGCTGAGAACAGCTAATGAGATCGCACTGTTCTTCTCCAACTGAAGTTTGAAGAATAACCTGTCGTTATTTACTCATCCTTATGTTATTCTAAAAACATCTTTTGTGAATCATCTGGGTATGACTTGAGGGTGGATAAATGATGACAGGACTGGTGCATTGTATTTCTATGTAAATTAAATAGTTACACACATCAGTGCACAATCACGGTGTTGTTAAAGAATGCAGATGTAAAAACCGGTTTGTAAGGTTAGTTTGGATTCGTGCAGCAGGAAGAACAGAAGACCAGTGTTTGGGAAGTGTCTCAGTGTTTCCAGCCTACAGGAAGTCAAATTACAAGTGCGTTACTCACAGATCAGATCAAGATGGCATGCTAGGAAGAACTCTAAACACCATTTTATCTGTTTACCATTGTATCAGTGGAAAATGCGTGGCCTCGTGATCTAATTTCCAGGTTCAGTCATAGGTTCAGTTTTTCCTCAGTGATCTAGGGATCGAGTGTCTCTAAATGACTGTAGTAGTTTCCTTGATCTGGTTTTTTTTTTTAATGGTGCTGTAGAGTTCCACTATGCTTTAATATTATATAGAATATTTGTAATTAGTTTTTAGTTGTTGTTTTCATTTTATTTATATTCTTTTTTTTTTGTTTATTTTTTTCTGTTTATTTTTAAGCTCTTTTTTAAGCTAAGTTAGTACATCAAGTTAAAAAAAGTTTCCTTTTCAGCTGAAGAAAAAGTAATAAAAATATACTATTTATTTATTTTTTTATTATTGCATAAAATTATTATTGTAATATATATATATATATATATATATATTTTTTTTTTTTAGGGTTTGTTTCCGTTAATTATAGTAATCCTGGAAGCTAGTGTGCATATCAGTTTTATCATATCACAATTAATTTTAAAGCAAATTTATGTTCTTTCTAGTTGTATTATGTAGTGACTGTTCTATAAGGACAATAAGAAACACGAGAGTATTGTAGTGTGACTATATTCACTGCGTGCCGTGTCTCACTACAACCTCACTGCACACTTGATTACTAAGTGTGATGTGTTGAAATAGAATATTTTCACTCTATTCTTAGTTAATGATTTTAAAGATGCGTGGGATGATGTGAAGCACAAAATAATGTCAAACTTTTAAAATAGAATAAGAGTCAGTTTCTGTTTCAGTGAGCTGTTATTATAGTTAGTATGAAGGTCATCTTCGCATGAGGTTTCTTTGTTTTTATTTCCATGTGGGTTGCTGACCAGCTCATTTACAGTAAAACCCATCAGATCTTTTAATGTTTAGTGAGAATACATATGAGCTGTTTGTGTAAAGTCTACACAATTAATAATATAAAAAAAATGAAATTGCAATATGACTTGTGATTATTAAATCACAAAGACTGCAGTAGAATATTATAATAGTAATACTTCTGATTTTTTTTTATTTAGCAATAATAATGATAATAATAATCATTCTTCTTCTTTATTATTATTATTATTACTACTACTAAATAAAAATCTTATTTACTCTTGTTACATCTTATGAATAAAAATATTATTATTATAATTTATTATTATTATTATTATTATTATTATTATTTTATAGACATTATTGATGTATAAGCACAACACTCTATATAAAAATTGACAAATTGTGCAATTAAAAAAATAAACAAGTAAACCTAAGAGGCTTGTAAAGTTTGTAAACATGTTTTGGTCATTTTTAGATTATTATTATTTAGTATATTTTCATTACTATATTTTAAATCACATTTGAAATAAAACATTTTATCAATCTTACAACTACATTCCACCCCCCAAACTGGCAGTAGACTATAGTATGTAGAAACCCTTTTTTTAATTGTTTCTCTCAGGAAAAGGATCATATCAGAGATGGTTTTTAGATGCTTCATATTTAAGTGATTAAGTGCTGCTCAAACAGAAGACTCGTCTGTGGTTTGACTTGATGAGTTGAACTCGACCCAGTGTTCCTGCTTCACTTGTGTTCGGACAGTCATTCAGGTCAAGGGTTTGTGGGTGGATACAGATTAGAAGTGTGAATATAAACCTGTTCTGCTTTATAAAGATTAGAGGGAAAGCTGGAGTGTTTCTCAGAAAGCACAGTATGTGCTTGTGCCTGGACAAGTTACAGCATTAACACTGGGTGTGTCTCTTATCTATTAGAAGATGTGTTTTTATTTGTTTCTGTGTGTAAATCAGAACTAATGTGGGATCTCTGTGCAGGGGTTTAAACAGGGACGCTCGGTCTTGAACTCTCTGCTCTCGGGGGCATTTGCAGGAGCTGTGGCCAAAACAGCCGTCGCCCCGCTGGACCGAACCAAGATTATCTTCCAAGGCAAGAACAAGAACTCTTATTAACCTTCCCTGACTGACTCGCTAAACCTTTACAGATGTGCTGAAGTATTTAAACACTCAGTCGGGCCTGTAGATGTCTGAGTGTTGTTGCATTAGGTGCAGATTATCAAGGCTAGTGTCACTCTTAGTGATCTTAACTAAGATGCAAACCTATCACCTTTGCTTTACACCCCAAACAGGTCGTTTGTGTAAATTGTTTAGATCCAGTGAGGTTGGGTCACTTCTGACGTGCATGATGTGCCAGTCATCTTTTTCCCAGATTTGTAATAAGAATAATTTATAAATCTGTTAATAATTAACAGCTAAAATAACAGCTTTAAGATCCCCAAGGGATTCCTATTAGAATAAAAGTGCAAAAAAAAAATATAAATAAATATATAAACCTATCACAATAGTATTCATTTTAAAATACATTTACATTTTTTTAAGATATTTCTTTTTAAATATTTTGTTTTGTTTATTTTTGTAATTACAATAAATACCATAAATATTTAAATTAAAACAATAATAATAAAAAAATTATTACTAGAGTTATATGTATATACAGTACTATGCAAAACTCTTAGGCCACTAGTATTTTCAGCAACAAAAACTGGTTTTAAGTGGGTTATTTCTATCTTTTGCGGTAGCGTGTCAG
>JAUMHE010000043.1:20745854-20757035 GCA_032359235.1 Enteromius mattozi | reverse complement strand
TTTGTTACCTTGAAAGGCTTTGTTTTTATAAAAAAAGGCAAATTAGTTTGTCTGTACTGCTCAGACAACTTGCAAAAAAGTAAAATCATTGACAAAAAATCATGATAAAATCCTGATATTTCTGAAAAATGGATAATATGTAATATGATATCTTTGCCATATTGCCCACCCCTACCTCTGTAATTTGCAAAATAGTCTTAAAAAACGAACTTGAAAAAGAATCGGGATTAAAATCGTGAATCGTGATTTCCCCAGAAAAAATCGTGGTATATTTTTTCCATATCGAACACCCCTATATGCATCTACTTAAATCAGGTTCAAGTCAAATAGTTAAATAATCGTTTCACAGACACAAAAAGGGCTGGGCCCTGCCAGCGATGTGTCCCTTATTTATTTTTCAGGGAGTTGGCAACCCTATTTACATTTGAAGAGTTTATTTGCATAAAAACGATAAATGACACTTCAATAAGCTGAATCAGAGGCTTACAAAAGCATTGCATTACTATGGTGAGGAAAACTGTGTGTAATCACATCCATACAGTCTATAATCACAAGAACAGCGTTTGTCAGGAGTGTTGTAGTTATTTGCTTTTGCCAAAAAACGAGTTATCTGCTTTTGCTAGAAAACAAACTTTATAATATATAGAGCAGCACCATTATGAATTCTTACTTCCAGTTGGATGCTCTTCTGTTCCGGTCTCCAGAAGAACCAGTGCTGTCAAACGATTAATCACATCCAAAACACAAGTTTTTGTTTACATAATATATGTGTGTGTACTGTGTATATTTATTATGTATGATACCGATACATTTAAAGGCCAGAATTGTTGAAATTGATACTGATTCTTCTAAACTGAACTTTATAAATCATGAAATGTATTAAATTACGCAATTAATAATAGTAAAACAGGTAATGATACACTTAAAGGTCCCCTGAAGTTCTTTGAAACACATATTGAGCAGCCCGCCCCCTTTTTGAAAAGGCCAATAGTGTTTTGTTTATCTGCTCTGGCCAGGAAAGCCGCGTTTGACAGCCAGTCATCAATAGATTACCCCTTGGATTCGATATGAAAGTCTTACTAAAACAAAATAGTGGTCAAAATCATGCTGGGGCTGTGTAGTTTTAAAAGTGTTAATATATGCGGACTCGCACATATGATTCGCTCCGTGTGATCGCGTCTTTGGACCGGAGACAAAGTCCGGTCAGACTGTGAGCGCTGTTGCGGTTCAAGACCTCATTTGCCCCAATTTAAAGCATATTTACCGTGCCATTCACTGTAAAGAAAATACTAACACTGTGAACCCGTGACTGATCTCAGCCGCAGCTGTAGTGTCTGTTTATAGTGCAGGGGATGCTAGAGAGCATGTGATTGCTCAGAAGGTAATGTCAGAAAAATCATTGACCCGTTTTGGCGGAAGTGACAGAACTGCAAGTTTTAAATGCTTGTGTCTTCTAAATGCGAATTTTGTCAGTGTTTTAGAGCACACTAGCTTATAGATAAGCTTCAGACTAACATATTGATACTACCACCCAAAAACTTTCATTTTGATTTCAAGGGGACTTTAACTTTATATTTGAAACACATTTTTTAATATTCAGCTTTAATTGAAACTTATTTGGTTATATTTTTGTTTACACATGTAAATCTACAAATGCTATAGTTGAGCTATGGTGGTTAATTTTCATAAGGGACTGCCAGTAACAGCTGCATGCATAAGATGCAACCTTTTTATTCAGACAGTGTATGATTTATATTAACATTACAGAATAGAACTTGATCAGTATGAACTTTTAAATAGATGTAATTGCTCAAACTATGAAAGCTGCCATTTTAATTAGTTTATTTAACTCAAACATTTATGTTTGTTTCTGCCCTCTGATGGTCATTGTTTTGGACATTGTTCCTAAAAGTTAGTTTTGGGAGAGGCAGCCCTGTTTGAACGCACTGGCACAAGTGAGTGAACGCTCTCTGTGATTGATTGGTTCTGTCTTGCAACATTTGTGTGTGTTTAGATGAGCAGTTTGGGATGGGTAATGAAAAAACACGATTTATGACAATAAAAAAGGGAGTTGACTGTTTTTTCAAATGAACTCTTCATTTGTTTATTTAGCCGAAGCGGCTCACATATCAGAAATGAATTGACGTGTTGTTTTTCAGAGCTCTGCCACCCGTGCCGCGGCTGCTGGCCGGTTCTCTGGCGGGAACCACGGCTGCTATGATCACGTATCCACTGGACATGGTCCGAGCACGCATGGCCGTCACACCCAAAGAGATGTAAGACCCTGAACTTGATGACAGGTTTACTCTGCTACATCTGCTGGAATTATGCATGGAGTTTTTACTATACTGATTTATTTAAAATGTCAGAAATTAGTAGTGTCTTTATAAAAAATCTACATATAACTCTGAAGTGTTGAATGTTCTTCAGGCATCCTCAAAGTTTTTAACCAATCAATGGCTTTTCAAATCTTTGTGATTTTCTGAAAAATTATTAACTAAAATAAAATACTGTAAAAAAAATTAGATGAAAAGCTTAAACTTAATAAATGAGTAAACTAGCGCTGTCAAATGACTAATTGCATCCAAAATAAAAAATATGTGAGCTGTGTATATTTTTATGTATATAGAAATACACACACATACAGTATATTTTGGAAATATTTACATGTGTATATATTTATGTTAATATAATTTGTTATGTATAAATATATTTAATGTAAAAAAAATTTTAAATATGTAGATGCGTGTGTGTGTGTGTGTGTGTGTGTGTGTGTGTTTATATATACATAATAAATATACACAGTGCACACACATATATTATGTAAACAAACACCTTTATTAATACAACAAAATTCTACAATTAAAATTTAAAAATTCTAAATAAAAAAAAACAGAATTTGAAAATCAGTTTGAAATAATAAATCAAATAAAATGCATTTTTTAAAATCAGTTTGAAATAAGTTAAAGTGGAAAAATGTAATATATAATATGAAATATTATATAATACTACGAAAAATAACTGATTATCTTTTAAAGCCCACCATTTCTACCTAAAATTCATTAGAGCTTGACATAGACTAGAAAAATGAGTATGAAATGCCCATGGTGTTACAAGACTACTAGAAATCAAAATTTTAAAATATAAATCCAGGTTTTCAAGGCTGTGGGAATGCTGGTTCGTCAAGACGACAAAACGTTGTTAAAGGGTTGAATTCAGTTCACTAAAAATCGAAATGTTCTTTTGTTTTTTCGTATTGAAATCATCTTGAAGCCCCTTTGGACAGACGAGATGAAGTGAGTTTTGATGTGATGTCACTGTGATCTGGTTTATGTCCAGGTACAGTAATATCCTGCACGTGTTTGTCCGTATCTCTCGTGAGGAAGGTCTGAAGACACTCTATAGAGGATTCACTCCCACAATCCTCGGCGTTGTGCCGTACGCAGGACTCAGCTTCTTCACCTACGAGACGCTCAAGAAACTCCACGCAGGTAAAGCCTGACTCTGTGTGTTTCTATTTCAATATGTTTCAATTCTATTTTATACCCCTTCCCCTTTCATCAAAATCGCTGGTGGGGAAAGTGTTAAATTGCCCCTATTATGGACTTTTGTAAAATGACCTTTCATGCAGTGTGTAACAAGTTTTAAATCTGAAAGTGCACCGTGTATAAAGTTATTGTCTTTTAAAAGAAAGAGTCGAATAAGAAAGAATATTTATAAACCATAATAGGGGCACTTTAAAGTAACTACAAATATGACCCTGGACCTAAAAAGCAGTCATATGGGTACATTTTTAGAAATTGAATAAATAATAATAAATAATCTTTCCAATGATATATTTATGGTAGAAAATGTACAAAATATCCTCATATGGAACATGGTCTTCACTTAATATCCTAATTATATTTGGCATAAAAGTAAAATCTATCATTTTGACCCGTATAATGTATTTTTGGCTATTGCTACAAATATACCCCAGCGACTTAAGACTGCTTTTGTGCTCCAGACAAAGATCTTTGAAGCTAACTCCATGTGGAGTATATGCCCCTGATGTTCTCACCGCTTCTCCTCTGCCCTGTTTCAGAGCACACGGGCCGCTCTCAGCCGTACTCGTACGAGCGGCTGGCGTTCGGAGCCTGCGCAGGATTGATCGGTCAGTCGGCCTCTTACCCGCTGGATGTGGTGCGCAGACGCATGCAGACGGCGGGCGTCACCGGACACACCTACGGCAGTATCTCGGGCACCATGCGTGAGATCGTGACGGAGGAGGGCGTCATCCGAGGCCTCTACAAGGGCCTGAGCATGAACTGGGTCAAAGGGCCCATCGCCGTCGGCATCAGCTTCATGACCTTCGACCTCATGCAGATCCTGCTGCGCAAACTTCAGCAGTTCAGCCGCAGTGCGCGGTAGCGGAAAAGCGCCACGTTTTATTGTTCTGTTTTTGTTTTTAACCTGAGCAAATGCTGCCAATGAGGAGGACGGGAAATGCCTGGTGTCATGTGACTAGTTTAAAGGTCTGTTTTTTGATGCAAAAGCATATGTGCACTGCGAAAAAGATTTTTTTTACTTGGTAGTTTTGTCCTTTTTTCCAGTACAGATATCTAAACATTTTTGAATTGAGATGCATTTACTTGACGCAAAATTATATTAAGTTTTATTTTATGAAAATTCATTAAAATTAGGTAAGTTTATGCTTAAAACAAGAAAATAATATCTTCATATGAGGTCAGAAAAAAAATCTTAATTGAAAGGGAAAACACAATTAGTTTTCTTAAACCACTAGAACAGACTTTTTGTGCGTTATTTTGCTTCTCAAGTCAATGTATGTTGATTTAAGACTGTTTAGAAGTTTGTACGGGAAAGCAAGACAAGAACGCCGGTAAAGAAGCTGATTTCTGCGGTGTGTGTGTGTGTGTGTTCAGAGTGAGTGTGTGTTTGTTACAGAGACAAGCTGAATGTTGGTCTCCTGCCGTCTCAGAATGAATGTTCTGTAAGTGCAATACTGACTGAAAGTGTGTCTGGAAACACTATTTTCTTCATTGTCCTGCTTTATGTCTGTGTTTTCACACACATCAGGGGATTAAATGAAGACACACACATGCATTTTGAGTTTACAGCACCCGTGTGTGTGTGTGTGTGTGTGTGTGTGAACAGCAGAGGCAGTTCATCCGTCAAGTTCATATCAGGGTGAGTCTCATGAAAACAGTCAACTCGTCCAGGTCATATTTCACTGCGAAATGAAAATAAATAAATAAACAACAGTAATATTTGGAAAGTATTTGAAGTTCTATTTAACATAAAGAGCATGTAGCCTGATTTAGGACTATTATTTTTTGGCATCATATTTTTACAACAGTTCAATGCTTTTCCCTCAAATTGTGTATTTAAAAGTATAAAGGTACTGTACGTTACAGAAAGTACTTAGAATTTCTATAATTGTAATTAAAATGATAAATTATATATATATATATATATATATAAATAAATGCAACTATACTTTATGGTCATTCTAATTTCTATAGTTGTAATTATTTATATGTAATATATATAATTTCAGTGTGTAAATGTATACTTTATGTTAGTACTTAATAGGTCATTTCTATAAATCTTATATATAATTTATAAATTCAGTTAGAAATGGAAATGATAAGTATTACCATAATGTACAGTACCTTTATACTTTTATAAACAGTATGTAATTACTACCAGTAGTTATATAGAAATATACAATTTCTGGTAGTATTTTTATACTGCATTTAAGATTATAATTCTAACTGAAAATTAATTGAATACATAATTTTAGATAATTATGTATATATGTAATACATTTTTGCATCATTTCCCCCTAAATTATACAATATAATATTATTCACTCAACTTTCCCCCTTCAATATAGAAACAACTATTGTTTTTAAATTATTTTGGGCTGAAATATGAGCAATTTCTTCATGAGATTCACTCTTGTTATCCGTTATCATTAATCCAGGACAGAAGAGTGAAGTGTGTGTGTGTGTCAGTGTGTGTGTGTTTTGCGTCTTGTATAAATCTGCGACTCCCAAGTGCCTGGAGAGATAAAGTAAGCACACGAACATAAACATGTGACAGTGTTACTGACTGCTGTAACTAATGTTCAACTAGTTGTTCAGTTGTGTTTGTTTGTTTGTTTACTGACATGCAAGCTTTCAACATACTTCCTGAGTCACAGTGACAGTGTTTCACTGTTCATCTGGAAATATCGATACAGAGACTTCAAGTGTTTGTTCACTTTAAATGCATCTAAACCTGACCTGTTTTACATTTTAAACTGAACAAACTGGTATCTTTCTTTATAACAAATAACATTTATTTTGCTATTTTCTCACCTCACTAAGAGGCATTCAGACATTTTGAATGTGTTTTAAAACACTTCTTGGGGCAGTTATATTCACTCATAATCATCATATCAGTCTTTTCTGAACAAACTAAAATTTCTACTAACCTGGCAATCGCACAAAGCACAGTGATTATAATTTAGATGCCTTTTAAAATGTTACAAATGGCATTAAATGCTTTTTAAGGTCGCAGACGCCTAATAAACCGCTGAGATTCGTTTGAATCGACTCAAAGATTCGATGTTCCGAGTTACGAATGTTCTGCTTGTTCATTGGAGTTTCAGTTCCGGATTCTCTCTGTGTTTGAAAGCAGAATTCATGTTTATTGTAATGTTTCGGTTCAGAATTGATCGTTGATGGCATTCGTTGTGAAGTTCGTTACAAAGTGGTTCGTGTTCCAGTGATTCATTCTTACGGTTTCAACAGAATCGAACAAATCTCTCACTGAAATGATTCGTTTTAAAGCATCTGGGGTTAAGACTGTTGTTTGTAAATTGAAAAGAGTTGTGCCAAATGAATGTATATTAAACTAATGACATTACAATCAAGCCTTTTCCGTCATTTATTCATATTTGCTCGATGTTGCGAGGGACATGTGTGTGAGATTGAATCCTAATGTCCTCTAGATGGCAGCATGAAGCAGCAGATCAGGCTCTTTGTCTTTTATCTCTGCTGTTAAAGAGGAATCTCCTTGCGTGAAATAAGACATATACTTTCTAGCGTTTTCCATTACATACAGCCGGTTAAAAATAGGACAAAAAGATTGCAAAGATTAACAGAACGACATCAAACTATTGATTCGCACAACAGAAAATGTACTGCATTTAACCACAAAATATGAAAAGTGTGAGGACTTATATGAAATGCTTTTTTCCTGAGAAATCAGTTCAAGCTTTCAGTGCATTTCTAATTTTGAATTGTTCACGTGATAGGATTCCCAGCAAATATTAACATTGTTGTTTATTTCAGTTTAAAGGACAGAATTCTAAACCAGCACACAAGAGAAGAGAGCATGTGTATTATTGACTTCTGATACAGACACTGTGACAATTTGCCCCATCTCCTGCATATAACATTATACAGTGCTTGTACTGAATATATCTGTAGGTTTATATATATATAGCAAAGTACTTTACATGAGCATTAAGCCTTTCAAAAATAATTATTGCATTAAAAGGTACAAAAAAAGTAAAACAAAAAATATTTATTTAATATTATAGTCTGTAAATTATACACACACACACATATGTATATATAGGCTATATATATATATATATATATATATATATATGCACGCACACACAGTCATATTTATTACTATTATTATTATTATTATTATTAATAACAACGGTGGGATTATTTTCAAAAATTTTAGGATTAGGATTTCTTTTCTTTCTTCTGCCTTGTTTCAGTCCAGCTTTGTATCAAATTTGGGTTACTTTTTTAACAATAATTCTTAACAAGCCAGCATTTTTTACAGTTTTAGTGTTTATTTGTTTATTTAACTATAATGTTTAAATGATTTTTAGAAACTAAAAAACTTATTTGGAGGTGGATAATCATCATCATCATTTTAAAATAAATAAATAAAATAATTATCCGCGTTATTACTATTATTATATTATAAAATATGATTATTTACTATTTATTTTGGATTATTTATTAATGATAAATTAATATCAACAACAACAACAACCATTTAAAAATAATATTAAATAATTTTCTGTTATTATACAGTATATATAATGACAATAATATTAAAATTATACTATAAGGTAACAAAAATATTACATTATTATTATTATTATTATTATAGGTTGTATAATAATGTAACATTATTATTTATGATGTGTTAATACTTATTATTCATTAATACTTATTATTATTTTTAATTATACAATGTTTTTAAATTATGTATAATAATAATTATTATTACTATTATTATTATTATTATTATTATACATAACACATGCATATGCCTTTGTTGAATATTTGGTGATTGTATGACGTCAGTGATCTGAATGTTTTCGTCCTCATCACTGGATCGAGCTCTCACGCAGATGAACAAAAGCCCTCGGACACACAGGACTGCTGCTGCTGGTGCTGATGCTGTGGGCGGGGTCACCGGGCGTTGCCATAGGTACCTGGAGCCGTGCCAATGTATTTGCATGTATTCAAATTGCTCATGAATAATTTACAGCACAGCAGAGCCTCGCTGCGGACAACTGATGCTGCTGCCTTCATTCACTGCAAACATACCATTATAATCCAGAGTCCACAACATCCTCTTTTCATGCTGCAGCCAGGCAAATGTTCACTCAATAACAATATATAGATATATTATTATTATTATTTTCTTTCTTTAAACATGCAAACAATAAATATAGAATTTTTATAAGAACTTGGTGTTTATTGCATGTACTGCGTTTAGTTTATTGGCTTACTGTACTTCACAGGAAATGATGTCACATTTGTGGAAACAGCTGACTGGAGCATGTCAGAAAGGGGCGTGTCCATAATGGCATGTAAATAATCTTTTTATTATTGTTATTTAAAGGTTGATCGGCTCATAATCTCACACACACACACACACACACACACACCAGCAGACTGATTTAGAAATCAGTGCACCACACAACTACAACGCAAAAACACACTAAAACATCTGATCAGTATTCAAATATTAATGGATATTTTTTAATTCTAATATTAAGACAGGCCTAATCTATTCTAATATTCAGATGTGTGTGTTTGATATAGGCTATATTCGAATAGGCCTTCTACAAATTTTTTTTAATTCAAAATAGCTGAAAGAGAGTTCTGTATACCAAAGCATGTTTTAATGATTTGGTTGTTTTTGTATTTATTTATGTCGTTGTAGTTCTACGGAAGCCCTGGAGGTCATGCGGTATGACTGACTTCTTGTGTTGATCTAGACTCGTCAGAGGATGATTTCTCCCTTTTCTTCATTTGGAGACAAAAAGCCATTTCAGTGTCAGACTCTTGAGAAGAAGCCTGCACTTTTTTCGTCCTGTAGTGACCTTTTCTTTGCGTCTGCAGATTGAATGATGATTGATATTTGAGAACCAGAGAAATGGTGAGTGACGTGGTTTTATTTCCTTTTATTTCTCTACTTTTGGCAATATAGACTCACCACCACCAGAAAAGCATTGTGTGTGTTTTTTGTTTGTTTGTTTCTGTTAAATGGATATCCCAGTGTAGTTTATGGCACCTAACTACTCAAATATAACAAATGTTCAATTTGTGATTTTTGGAGATTTTTATTCGAAAGCAATAAGAACAAAGTTGGTCAGCTCTGTTCCCTTTCGTATCAATATTTGACCTTTTACAAATCAACACTCATCACAACATTAAAATAACAAAAATGTTAGCAATTGACACATTTACTCAGTGGATCCGCTACCCATTAATCCATGCATTATTTATGTCAGTGTATATAGAATAAGTCTTCATGTCTCAGCTGTTAGTAAATGAATGATTAAGGTATAAGACACTCTGAACTCACAGTTAATGACTGAGCTCAATTGCATTGCGTGCAGAATGTATGCACGAACACACTTTACACTCCTAAAACCTACTTATATAATGGCATAAAGCACAATATCACATACTCACACCAGACAGCGACATATATATCATAGGTAGAAGCTTTATTGAAATTCATCACACATTCAGTATTACTCAAGTACACGATGAATTACAGTTTTACTGATACGCAGTTGCTCATTACAGTATTAATTATTGAATGAAGCAATTCTGAGAGTCACTGCATTAGTGAATCTAAATCATAGGTCCAAGTCTTATTGAAATATTCATTTATAGATTTTGTGATACATCCAGAGAGCTTAAGCTGAATGTGTGTGTGTGAAATAGAGCTGTTATGTGCATATGTCAAAATGCAACTGTAAGCGAGTTTAACAAAATAACGGCATGAGCATCATTCACTTACCTGCTTGAATGTGCTTCTGCAGGTGATGCTGGATATCAGCAAATATCCACAGTATTCTAGTTTTCTGCACAAAAAGTCAGTAAAAAAAAGAAAAGAAAAAAAGAACAAGATCATAAAAGATAGGACTGATTTTCCTCAAAAAATTTCCATCTTGTTTTTGAAGGTGTTTATTTCCACGTGAGCTTATAACGCAGAGTTCATCCTCCAGCTGATTCCAGCTTCCTGTTCAGCAGTACAGGAAGTGACACAGGATCAGGTCAGACACAGTGTTTACTGTGGAAAACAGCGCGAAAACAAGGTTAGTCCATCATTATAATAGTATTTATATGATTCATGCAGATTACACAACAGACAAAAATGCATTCAATTTTATTCACACTCTTATAAAAACACACCTTTAGGATTTTAAACAAAACCATGGAACTCTTTGAATTTTAAAATCATAAAATATTCACATAGTTACCAAACAGTATCATGTTATTTCTCAAAATATTTCAATTCAGCGGTCAAAATATCATAGAAATCCCATTTTTAAAACAGGGATGGTACATCTTCGCATGTATTTTGTTTTTAATTGTTGTGGGTTCCATAAACTACTATTATAATGAATGATTATTAGGGCTGTAAAATGATTAAACAGGATTAATCCAAAATAAAAGTTTTTCTTTACATAATATATGTGTGTGTGTGTGTGTGTGTACTGTATAAGTAAACACTTAAACAACACAATGTAGCTCCAAGTCAATCACACTTCTGTGAAATCAAACTGCCCACTTAGGAAGCAACACTGATTGACAATCATGTTCACATGCTGTTGTGCAAATGGAAGAGACAACAGGT